>VZTH01010505.1:0-45391 GCA_013397815.1 Aleadryas rufinucha | reverse complement strand
ATTATTATTATTATTATTATGGATCTGGGGCTGAGCTGCCCCATTCTCCTCTCCCCTCCTCTCCCTTTGGGGCTTCCTGGGATGCTGCTCATCCCGGGAGGAGTTGTGACATTCTCTGTGTGTGGCCACCGAGCTCTGACAGCCCCCTGCGGGGGAAGGTGCTATTCCCATCACAGGGAGCACAGGGAATACATTCCCCCCTGGCTTTTTTCGAGCTGCAAAGGTGTCACGGTCCTTCCTGGAGCACAGAAATTCTGGTGGCAATAATGGACATGGGAGAGACACGTGCTGCCCTGTTGTCACCCGCTGAGCCTGGCCTCCTGCTGGTGCTGGGGTCCTGCTCCAGGATGGATGGAGCAGGATTCCGGCATGGATCCCTCCTGGTACCCTCAGGGCAGGAGGGATGCAGGGAAATCTCCAGAGAGGCTGCACAGAGCTGGGAGAGAGGGACTGTGTGGCTGTGGGAAGGGCAGCCCTGGTCTCCCAGCGATTTTGGGGGCAGGAAAGGAGGTTCTGTCCCAAATTCTCAGGGGTTTGGGTGCTGCTGGCCCTGGGTAATGGTCCACCTGCGTGGCAGCACCAAAGCTGGAGAGCAGCAGTTCATTTGAGCTGGAAATCACTGCTACTGCCAGGCATCCTGTGAGGAGGGACCAGCGTTCCTCATCCCATCCTGCAATTCCGGGCAGCAGCTTTTGTCCGGCACTGGGCGATGCCAGGGGATAGAATTGAGAATCCCGGAATGGTTTGGATGGGGACCCTCTGCCATGGCAGGGACCCCTCCCACTATCCCAGGTTGCTCCAAGCCCCATCCAGGTGAGCAGGAGGTGGGAAGCCAGCGGTGCTCCCGCTCTCTCTGGAGCCCCAGCACCAGCTCAGTCCTCAAAACCAGGTCACGGCGTCCTTGTCCTGCTGCCGTTGCTCAGTCCCAGCTGATCCCTGCATGTCCCCATCCTCCTCCTGATCCTCTCAGGCCAGGGATGCCGGAAGGTCGCCGTGGCTGTGCCGGCTCTGCGCCTTCTCCCAGGGCTCGGGGCTGCCGCGGTGCCTCTCGCATCCAGCTGGGAGCTGGGCTCCTGTCCAGGCACAGGAGCCTCGGCGGGGCTGTGATTTACCACCATCAGCTCAATGCCACGGGCAGGGCTGCCCTCAGCCCTTCCCACAGCTGCTTTAATGACCTACTTTTAATCCAGGGCCTGGGATGAATTAGAGGCAGCAAAGCCTGGGCGAGGTTTTGTTTGGCCTTTCTGGGGTGGGTTTTTTCCCCTGTTTGGGCAGTGCAAGTGGGAGCCCCTTCGCTCTCGGGGACTCTTTCAACTCAGCTCCTTGAAAGACTCCCCCAGAACTGCTTCTCTCTTTAGTGCTGTGATTAAGCTCCTCTCCCCACCCCTGTATCAAATCCAGCTGCAGAGCTGAAGAGATTCTTGGCAGGAGACTCAAGACAGAAACAATACTTCAAGTGGAGAAGGGGGGCCGGGGGCTAGAGCTCTTCCCAAAGCCCTGGAGAGCTCTGGGGCTTCATTAAGGGGATTTTTGCAGCCTGTGGTCAGAAAATCCTTCAACTTTGTAGCTATAAAAAGTAAATTTCCATCATCTGTTTTGCCCAAGCAAATGAAGGTGAGCATTCCGAGCTGGCGCCTTGGCTGGATCCATCTGGGGGTCACCTGAGGGAAAAGCTCTCTGAGATCCTCGAGTCCAGCCATTCCCCAGTGCTTCCAAGGCCACCACTGACCATGTCCCCGAGTGCCACATCCCCAGATCTCTTAAATCCCCCACTACCCTGGGCAGCCTGTGGCAGGCCTTGGCAACACTTTCCATGACAAAATTTTCCCAATATCCAGCTAAACCTCCCCTGGCACAGCTTAAGGCTGTCTCCCCTTGTCCTGGGACTTGTTCCTTGGGAGGCAGTGGCTCGGGTGGCCCTGGGTGCCCACGGATGGGTGACACTCTCTGCACATCCCAGCATGGAAAACCCTTGGGTTGCTCGGGAAGATGGTGCCCACAGGAGCCTCCCAGGCTTTGGGAAGTCAGTAATAATTGGGTGGGGGGCAGGAAGGGGTAATTAAAATTAATTGTGGACTTGGCAGGGAAGGACTGGGGCTGATCCCTGCCAGAGCCTGCCCATCATAGAATCCCAGAATGGTTTGGGGTGGAAGGGACCTTAAAGCTCATCTCATTCCACCCCCTGCCATGGGACACCTTCCACTGGGCCAGGTTGCTCCAAGCCGTGTCCAACCTGGCCTTGACGCAGCTGGAGATGGGAGGAGCGAGGTGTCCATGGTGCTCAGTGGGATGTGCCACCCCAAAGGGCCTGGGATCAAAAGGCAGCTGGGTATCGTCCCGCAGGAAAAAAACCCAGCGAGGTTTAAAACCACAGTGACAGGAATATTGGCCGGCCTAGGGTGGCACATCCCTCCCGAGGGGCTCCTGCCCTCATGCCAAGCCTCTCCACGCCCATGGAAGGGCATCCCATGGCACTGGAGGGACAGGGAGCCAGGGAGGGAACATCCAGGGCATCGGCAGCCGGTTTGGGAGGTGAGGCCGCCCCGGGCAAGAGGCAAGAGCAGACCCAGAGCAGGAATGAATGTGAGAAAAGCAGACTTTGCTCTGGGTGGGGAATCACCGAGGGATTAAAGGTTTAATAAGATCAGAGGGACAAAGCAATAATTAGCCTAAATTATGCTGTAATTTAGGAAATTAAAAACAAAGCCTCTCATGTCAGAGGAATAACTCTGCCAGCAAAGTGGGGGAAGAGCTGAGGAGCAAAGGGGGACGTGACAACTTGGGGCGAGGAAATCAGAGGAACGGCCGCAGCTCGGCCCGGGAGGGGTGAGGGAAGAAGGGAGGGATGGAGGGAGGGAGGGATGGAAGGAGGGGAGCCTGGAGGGTTGGGGGCTCAGCCCCGGCCCCCCAGGGCGTGCTGGGTGTGCAGGCTGGGACAGGCACCCGGCTGCAGCTCTGCCTTCCCTCCCTTCCCCTCCCCTCCCTGCCTGCAGGAGCGGGAGTGGGGCTGGAACTCAGCCCTGGGCACTGGTGGGGGGTCCCCACTGCCACCAGCGGGGCCCAGAGTGTCCCCACTGCAGCCTGGGCTTTGGGGGGCTGCTGGCTGGCAAGGCCCCTGCTGGCCTGGAAAACCCAACCATCCCCGGGATGGGAGCTGGGGAAGTGGCTCCAGGCTGGGAGCAGCGTTTTCACTGGTGCTCAGGAATTCGCCTGGAGAGACAATCAGCTCAGCCCCCAAGCCTTAGCTCATTACAATAACATCAAGATTAAATGGGATATAGAAACAGCTGTCCTAAAGCTCCTTAAAGGATCTGAACAGATGTAACAAAAATAGATTTACATTTAATTTATTAAGTTTTTCCTCCCTTAACATTTAGATCATTTGGTTTTTTTAATAGTGTTCTATCTCTGCCTGGGCCTTCCCCAGCCCTCTGTTAGCTCCAATCCCTTGTTCCGCAGCACAGGCACGAGGAAAAGCCCCATTCCGGGGAGCAGGGATGCTGAACTGGCCGTTTTGGGTACATTCACATTTGGATCAGCTGCCCAGCTGCAAATGAGATAAATGTGCACAGCAGAACTAGGGCAGCAAATGCTCAGAGCAACTTCGGAGCTGACCCTGCTGAGCCTGGGCTGCTGCAGGCGCCTGCCTGTGGCTCAGGGAGCTGATTCCAGGCTCGGTGTCACCGGATCTGCCTGGTGACAGGGAATGAAGGGACAGAGCTTTGCTCAGCTCCACAAAATGGAGCTTGGAAAGGGATGGGATGACTCCCTGGAAATTTGGGGGAGAAAAAGACAAAGAGGGAGGGAAAGCATTTAACTCCAGTGGTTGTATCAGTGGAAGATCAAGTGGTTCTAAATTGGTGAAGAATTAATTTAGGGTGGGAACTAGAGAAAGGTTCTGACCACGTGATGGGTGGAAGTTTTTCCCTGGGGAAAGGAAAGTGCCAGGTGGGGACCAGGAGCCTGGCAGGGTCCAGGAAGGAGCTCAGTGGGTTTTAAAGAAATCACGGAATGGTTTGGGTTGAAAAGGGACTTTAAATGCCATTTCATTCCACCCCCTGCCATGGGCAGGGACACCTTCTACTAGTCCAGGTTGCTCCAAGTCCTGTCCAACCTGGCCTTGGACATTTCCAGGGATGGGACAGCCACAGCTTCTCTGGGCATTGTGTGCCCTCACCACCCTCACTGTAAAACAATTTTTCCTTATATCCAATCCAAATCTTCCATTTTTAGTTCAAAACCACCTCCCCTTGGCCTATCACAACAGCCTCTGCCCAATCCCTGTCCCCACCTTTCCTACAGGTCTCCTTTAAGGACTGGAATTTTATGGAGGGGTTTGTGCTGCTGGACATGAAACCACCAAACACAGGGAAATTTATCAGGAATTCGAGCCAGCCTGAAGGATCTGGAGGGAGGTGATTCATTTTTGTGTGAATTACGGTGGGTTTTTATTCCTCCACCCCTGGTACCTGTGAACAGAGCTCTGACCTTCCAGGGCTGGGAGCCAGAATTTGCTGTCTGCACGGGACAGCAGGGAATGTCACCTACAGGGAATGTCACCCGCGGGAATGTCAGTGCATCCCTCAGCCGCAGGGCGTGGAGCATCCGCGTGCCAGCTGTGGATCCTGGTTCTCCTTTCCCTCTCCCAGAGATGCTCCCTGGCCCTCCCTACTCCTTCACCACCACCTGTCCCCTTCACTACTCCTTCCCTTCCTTTGTCTCTTCTTTCTCCTCGCTCCCAACCCCTTTTCCTCATCTGCTGTTTCCCTTCCCCCTGGAGGAGGTAATTTTGCTGCCGTGTCCTGCGCATCCATCACCGGCACAGCCGCGCTCCCGGCCCCTTCCCTGGGACTCGGCTCTTGCTGGGGGATCTGCCAGTAAATTGCTTGGATGGCAAACGAGCACCTGGGCTCATTACAGCCGAGTCGGGGACGTGGTAATTACCTGCCTGCGAGGGAGAGGGGCGGGCCCTGCCGGGGGAGCGGCACCGCCGGCCCGGGAATGCTCACCGGGATGGATACAGGCTCAGGGACAGGCCAGCGCCGGGGGAGACCTCAGGGACAGGGAGACGGGAGAACTGACCCCCGAGGCAGAGCCTGCCCCACACCCTGAACCCTGAACCCCTGCAGTCTCTCATGGGGGGAGTGCCGCGATTTTCGGCAACTCCGGCGCAGGGAGGGATTTTCCAGCTGGGGTGGACCGTCAGGAGCCTCCCCTGGTTCTTCCCTTGTGCCTCCTGAGCAGCTTTGCTCAGCCGCTGGAGAGGAGGATGGTCGGGACACGCTGCCGGTGCAAGGGCACTGCCGGACGCGGGATTTGTCCTTCCCGTCCCGCGGCCGGCGGGGAACAGGAGGAGGTTATGGTCTCCTTCTCAAATGACAGCTTTTCTGCTGACCAGTTTGTTCTCTCCTTGAGGGCGGCTGCTGAAGGGCTGCCAGGCTGGGTGGTGGCCACTCTCCTGCTCCTCTCTGAAGGACTTCAGGAGCATCCTCCGTGCTGGAGCCAACGCGCGGCTCCCCCGGCCAGGGAGAGCAGCAGCCCAAGGCTCCGCCGGGCCGGCGCGGGGCCAGCTCCCCCCAGGACAGGTTTTAGCCCAATTTCCAGCCCCGGTGCCACAGACACCATCTGCCAGGGCCAGCCCGGCGTGTCTCACAGTCCCCCTCAGCCCCCGGCCCCTCCCAGCCCCGTCTCTCGGCGGTGGCTGGGGCTCGGTTTTCCAGCGCTGCTGGGCACACGCCGCACCCCCAGAGTGTCCATCTGTCCTCCAGTAATAACTTGGAGTCTGCTGCCTAATTTTAACCAAATCTGACAGCTCTTTCGAGCACGTCGTTCCAGCGAGTCTCCAGCGAGACAGATGCATGGTAGCGAGGCAGCTTCCGATGGGAAGCTCCAATGCCCAGGGAAACGTCAGGAGGTACTCGAGGCTGAAACTGCTTTTTCCGGGCAGGGGAAGGAACTGTGTGGGGATGGACCCCTTGTGCCCCATGGCCGGGTTGCGTCAGGGCCCCCCACGGGGCAGGAACTTAAACTGGGTCTTTGGATAACGACAAAGTGTCTCAGCTTTCCCGCAGCCCCCTCTGCGCTGTCCCAGCCCCCACCCGTCTGTCAGCTCCTTTCCCCGGCCCGGGCGTTCTTCAGCACCAGCCTATTCCTCGGTGATGAAACGGCCACTCAGCCGCTGCCGGCGAGAGACAGTGACCTTGTGTGTCCCCTCTCGGTCTCCTGGAACAGCAGCTGAAAGATGGGGACAAGGTCAGTGACTCCTGCCGGCAGGTTTATTGCCGAGGAGGGGCGGGAGCTCTGCTCCAGGTTCAGCCGCCGGCGCTGCCGGGGACTTTGCCGAGGTTCCACCAGCACACACAGAACCAGCCCTGCACCTCCCCGGCTCGGGGGTGCTCCAGGACGAGGGGGAGCAGTGTTCCACCGCAAGGGCACGGGGCTGATTTGGGATGGAGGGCTGGATTTGTCTTTATTCCCTCCATCCCTCCGTGTTTGTTTTTCCCCACCCTCGCGGCCGCCGCACCGCGGTGGTGGCGGGGAGCATCCCCCGGCCCCGTGCGGGGTGACTCGGGGCGTGCAGCAAGGTCAGGGACCACCCCGTGGCTCTGTCCCCTTCCCTCTCCCTCATCCTTCGCCTCCCATTGCGTCAGGATGAGCTCAGCCCTCCCTCGCCCGCGGGCGCGGTGTCGGCAGCGGTGGCCGGGGTGGAAAATCTCCCCGGCTCCTCCAGGTGGGAACTGGGTCAGCCGGAGCGATGGGAGAGATGGGAGCGATGGGAGCCGGGCCGGCACTCGCGGCACCGGGCCGGTGATTCAGAGGGTGCCGGCTGCTCCCTCTGAGCCAGGGCTGATTCAGCAGGGCCATGGAGCTCTGCTGCTGCAGGCCCGGCCTTTGGGCCACCCCCTTTTCGCTGGAAAAATAAAGGATGGGATATTTTTTTATAGTTTAAAGGATTGCTTTTATGTTATGTTATGTTATGTTGTTATGTTTTGTTATGTTATGTTATGTTATGTTATGTTATGTTATGTTATGTTATGTGAGGGAGTGAGAATCCCAGAGCAGCATCCACACATCCGGCACGTCCCTGGGAGAGCCAGGCAGCTCCCCGTGCTGGTGCTGCATCTGCTGAGCCCGGAGCATCACCCACCTCCCTGGGAAAACTGGAATTCCAGGAGGCCTCGGGCAGAGGAAAGGTCTGGTGCTGGCAGTGATGGTCTCTGGCGTGTACCCCGAGGTGCCACCACACGCTCTGAGGTGTCACCGTGCACCCCAGGGAGCCACAGCGTGACCTCCGTATGTCACAGTGCAGGAATGTCCCCTGTGGGACCTCCCCTCTCTGGCCACTCTGTCACCCACAGATCCAGACATTGCCTTGACAGGGCCTTGGGGACAAATACCCTGTTTGCAACAAAATCCTGCTTCAAAGAGTTCCCAGCACCCCCGTGATATAAAAAGAACTCGCCTGTCTGTAACAGTATTAAATCCATCACCGGGAGATTAAATTCTAAAGGGATTTTGGCTTTCAATATAAACAGCAGATTCTTAAGTGCCTCTTCATTTTCTGCGTTTAGGAAAGACACAGAAAGGCCTAAAATCCTCCCAAATCCCTTGGCATGGCTGAGCCCGGAGCGGCGCTGGGCTGTGGCGCTCCCGGGAGCTGGTTCGTGACTCCCCGCGCTGACGGGGCTGCGATTCCTGACCAACCACCCCGGGAACCGGAGAGCTGGAAGGTCCCCAGTTCCCTCGGGGCAGCGACGCGGCAGAAACACCAGGAGAACTCCGGCTGCACCGGGAGCTGCCTGTCTGGAGCTGGGGAGACGGGGAAGGAGCGGGGCAGCTGCGGCGGAGGGGGAGCGGGGGCTGCAGAGCGGGGACGGAGCATCCCGCAGGATGAGGGAGCTGCGGGGCAGCCGCCCCCGGGGCAAGGCGGGAGCTGCCACGTTCCTCCCGAGATCCGACTGGAAATTTCCCGAGAGCCGAGCACATCCCAGACAAGGCCGGAATGACGAAGCCCTGACGAGACATCAGCCCGGGGACAAATTCCTGCTCAGGCTCTTTGTCTTCGGCTGGGTGTGGCCCCGGGCCGGAAGGGAGGGCACGGGGTGTGGCCCCCCCTGTCTGGGGGTGCCTCCCGTGCCCCGCTTTCATCTCCCCCACCCCCAGCACCGCTGGCTGGGGGTGATGGGCTCGACACTTCCCTGCAGGAGCTGAGCTCCCAGACATTCCCCGCGGGCAAGGTGAGCCCGGCTGGCTCCCATCCCCTGAGTCACTCCAGGCTCACGCGGCACTGGCAGCAGCGAGGGCAGAGCTGGCGATGCCACCTCATCCCACACTGCCTGGTCCTGCCACCAGGGAAGCATCTGGAACACGGCAGTGGAAGAGGTTTCTCCCCTGGCCACTGCTTTGTTCATCTTCCGACTTCTCAGAGGAGTGCCTTGAATTGGTTTAATTTTATTTTCTTTTAAGAAATTATATTTACAAGTTTGTTTTTTTTTTTAAACTGAAAACTGACACTAAAACTGCGGCAATTCCCCATGGCCCCATCTCACCCTGGGTGGCCAAGATTCTCGTGGTCCTTGTCTTGGATGCTCCAATGGTCCCCCAGCAGCAGAAGCCATTGTGGAGGCTCGGGGTATTCATTTGAGTTTTTCAGAGGTGGACGATTTTTTCAGGGATTCTCCCTCATCTTTTCCTGCCAAAGCCACCCCTGTTGCCCCAGTGCCTCGTTCCGTGCTGGAACCACCCTTGGCTCTGGCTCACAGGCAGCAAGGGGTTAACGGAAACGCTGCTTTGAAGGTGATTTCTCCTTTATTAAAAAATCCCCAACCAAAGCAATGTAATTCTGTAGGAAAATAACCCAGCCCGGGAACGAGGAACCACCCGAAGGCTCACGCTGGCTCTGAACTCCTTTTCTCCCCAACTCAGTATCTCCTTGTGCATATTTGCCGTGAAGGCAGCCACAAAGAGCTGTTGGGTCATGTAAAATCTTGCCCCAGTGGCCACAGCCCAGGGCAGCCATGCCCTGAGCCACGTTATCCCAGGTAGCACTGCTTCCCAGGCACGGCACAGCTGGAGCTGCCTCTCAGCCCAGAGAGTCCGGAGGGACGGGCAGTGGGCTGGGGGGCTGGACCTGCCCGATGGACAAGGGAGACCTGTCCATGGAGATGCTGCTCCTCATGGAGAGACTGAGTTTGGTACAGCTGGAACAGGGATTTGTGTGGGAGCTGGATCCTTGGCCATCCAAGGAGGTGTGGTGGTGGGAATGGAGAGCCCTGTCCACCTCCCCAACAGCAAATGGAGGCAAATATGACCTGTAAGGTACAGGGTTCATGTTCCGGAAGTGTTCCAGGACGGGTTGGATGGGGTTTGGAGCAACCTGGTCCAGCAGGAGATGTCCCAGTCCGTGGCGGGGGGTGACACTGGATGGGCTTTTAGGTGCCTTCCAACCGAACCCCTCCTGTGATTCATTCTAGGATTTTGTGATTCATTTTGTAGTTCCATGGTTCTCTATAAACAAACCCTTCTGAAATCTTCCTTACAAAGTCTAAAATATCAACAGACTTATTTACCCTCCAACTCCTCCTCCGTACCAAACACTGAAATATGAATTCTGTTCCTCCCTGTTACAAAACATGACACGAAGTGGGAATTTGCTCTCCCAATCCCCACCACTATTAAAAAATAAATGCATGAATTTGCATCTCTCTTCCCTCACACACCTCAGCAATAAACCAGGATATCTCTTTATATCATCTTTCCCATCTCCAATATCTGTGGGGTCACAGCAGGGCCACTTCTACAAAATGAAAACCTCTCTAAGACCAAGCAGTTCAATCCCCCCCAGCACGCTCCAGCTTCCAGGTAAACCCCGGCTCTGGTCCCTCCCTGTGGCATCGGGGGCTGAAACAGCAATTCCAAAGCTGGAAGCAGCAAACCCAGCGTTGGGATGTGCTGGGAGCTGTTTGCAATCAACCCCAGCGCTGGAGTCGATGCACATGAAACGGATTTGGAGCAATTATGGAGAGCGGAGAAATTAGCAAAGAATCAGAGGCTGTTCCTGAACAATTCCCAGGCAGGAAGAAAGAAAAAAAAGGGCAAAATGCTTGGAATAAGTTGTTTGCTATAAATAGTCTGCCCGGTTCGAGGAGCTGGTGACAAACAGCGGCGGGGGAAGGCGAGGATAATGCAGCACGAACTGTACTTTGTTCATTTATCTGACAAGTGTAGCTAAGTTTTAATTATTTATGATTAGACTTCATAATGTGCTCGCACATGTTCTGAGGAATATTTTCGGCTTGGTAATCTGAGCCCTCGCTCCAGCACTGTCCAGGCTCCGAAATCCCCGCGGCTCCGCAGGAAGCCCAGGAGGTTCCAGGCACGGAGAATCCGTGAGGATCATCCCATCCCGCGGTGTTTGTAAGCCAGGTAAGGCCTGGGATGCTGGAATACCCGGAATTGTGAACCTGACAATACGCCTTTAATCTTTGTCACTTCACATGCCAAATCCCAGAAGTGCTGAATTATTAAGTCTAAAGTTCCAAAATAAACTCGCACTCCGAAGATTATTTCCATATAATTTGAAATTTCCTGCTCTAATAACTCCTGCGCTGGGTCTGTCTCCTGCCCTAATCCTGTTTGGAGAGGCTGAGCCCAGCCCTGGGCCGGGCTGAGCCCCTGGGGTGGGCTCACCTTCCCCTTCCCTCCCCAGATAAACCCCCAGCCCCCAGCTGCTGACGGCTTAATTATTGCCTGGGATAATTAGCACGAGGAACCAGCCCGAGTCCTCTCCAAAGTCATTTCACTGAGGAAATCAATCTGATCCCTCCCAAAGGGCTCCGCTGCCAAACTTAATTCCAAATAATTGAACGGAAAACTCCTTTAATGTTTCAAAGGGGGAATGTGAGGAGGTGGTGACCGGGCCCTGGCACCCTCTGGGTGCCCACCGGGATTGGGCAGCCCCTCGCAGGGACCCCGGGATCGGGCAGCCCCTTCCAGGAATTTCGGGATCGGGCAGCTCCTTACAGGGATCCTGGGATCGGGCAGCCCCTTTCAGGAATCCTGGGATCGGGCAGCTCCTCACAGGAATCCTAGGATTGGGCAGCCCCTTCCAGGAATTCCGGGATCGGGCAGCTCCTCAGAGGGATCCCGGGGTAGGGCATGCCCTCATAGGGATCCCGGGATCAGGCAGCCCCTGGCAGGGATCCTGGGATCGGGCATCTCCTCTCAGACGCAGCTCCTCACAGGGACCCCAGCTCCCTGGGGCCGTGCTCCATGAGTGCCTGAATCACCCTCTGCCCCTGCCCCAGTGACCCCAGTCCCACCCGAGGATGCTCCAAAGGCTGTGGAAGGTCCATGGGGCTGGAATTCCCCAGGCAGGGAGCAGCAGGAGGTGGGTGCCGTGGGCTGTGGGTGGGCGCAGGGAAGGATTGGACCCAACCAAAGCTATTTTTGCCATGAAAAGGAAAACTGCGCCTTTGCTCCCTGGATTATGGATCTGTGTGTTTTTCCCCCTGCAGTAACTGGAGAATAGAAATAAAATACTGAATTATTAACTCTAATTACCCCCAGAATTACTTCAATAACAGTGCAATTTCACAGACGGCTGCTGCGAGGACAATATGCAGGGATAAAAGGAGGAGAGAATCCACTTCCACCACAGGAATGTTTGCAATTTATTATTTTCACATTAACCCTTTTTTTTTTTTTGTTCCCTCATCTCTTCCTTCGTGGTGGTCAAATTTCAAACGCTCCGAAGCATCATCCCGATGTGTGGCTTTGTTTCAGGAGTATCCCGAGCCCTCCAAGCTGCAGAGCTGGGCTGGAGACTGCACAGGGATGAAGCCACGGGGGTGGAAAGGCAGGGATGGAGCTGCAGGGATGCAGCAGCAAGGATGGAATCCCAGGGATGGATGGCAAGGATAAAGCTGCAGGGACACAGAGGCAGGGATGAAGGGTCAGGAATGAAGCTGCAGGGATGGAGCAGCAGCAATGGAGCAGCAGTTGGAATGGCAAGGATGGAGCTGTAGGGATGAAGCAACAGGGATGAAGCTGTAGGGCTGCTCCTGCCCTGCATCCTTCCCTGCTCTGCTGCCCATCCCAGCAGCTGGATCTGGGAGCTCCCAGCTGTGGGGGGATCTGCTGCCTCAGCAAGGTTGGGGACACACTGAGAGCAGAGTTTCCTCCAGCTTTCCTGGGTTTTGTTCCAAATCCAGAGCCGATCCCACTGAATTCCAGACGGGAGCCTATGTTGAGGCCAGGCAGTCGGTCCCCTCCTCCCTTGGTGCAGGTGTAGCTGATTTGATTTTCATTCCCTTCCTGAATTTGCACGGGCTCTGGGAAGGTTTTCCACAATGAAAAAACTTTGGGAATTTGCTAAAATGAGACCTGAAACAGGGAAATATTCCCTGGTGCTCGTGGTCCAGATCCATCAGCAACACTGGGACAGGGAGAGCCTCTCTCCTCATTGGGATTGGGGATCCCTGGCACTGCCTTGATGGTGCCTTTCCCCACACAGCTGCATTTGGGGTATCCAAGCCCATTTTCCATGGGATTTGAAGCAGGTGCTCCTGCTCCCAGCCTGGCTCTCCGTTGGGTACCCGGGCACGAGTAGCACTTGGCATGGCTGGGACGCTCGGGCACCACTCCCAGGCAGGTTAATCCTGAGCAATCTGTGCTGTGCTCGGCTGCTCCGGACCTGAACCGTGGCTCGGGGCCGTGTCCTGCAGCTTTTCACAAGCACTAAATCAAAGGGGGCTCCTGGAAGGGGGAAGGCAAAGAGAGGGAAAAAATGCACTTTCCACTGGAATGTGCCCAGGCGGATAACTCAAAGCAGGAGCAGCCAGTGGCAAGCAGGCAGCTGGCAAGGGGCTGGCGGGGCTGGCATGGCCCGGGCCTGACCTGCCAACAGCCTCTGAGGGCTGGATCCAGGGAGAAAGGGAATCCACACCAAAAACATGGTGAGTTGGAGAGCAGCTCCGTGCTCTCCGCTCTGTGCCCGCAGCTCAGGATCGGGAATGCGGCATCTCCATGGGACAGGGACTCGGTGCAGTGTGACCCAGTGACAGGGGACAGAGCTGGCAGGGGGCACGCCAAGGTGGGAAGGTGGAGGGAGCTGTGTGAGGGTCACAGGGTGGGTGATGGCACCGCAGAGGGGTAAATCAGCCCTGGCAGGGATGTGGGGAGGGATGGGATCCAGGGACCCATCCATGGGGGAGCAGGATGAGAAGTCACAGAATCCAGAATGGTTTGGGTTGGGAGGGACCTTAAAGCTCATCTTGCTCCACCCCCTGCCATGGGCAGGGACACCTTCCACTATCCCAGTCCAACCTGGCCTTGGACACTTGCAGGGATGGGGCAGTCACAGCTGCTCTGGACACCCCAACTTACCCACAACCACATCCAAACCCTTTTCTGGAATGAAGCCCAGATCCCACCTCCATGCCCACCCTGAGCTGCTGGAGACTGTTCCAGTGTCCTGGTGCAGTGTCCCTGTGGGTGGGATAACGCTGGCAGTGCCACCCAGAGCAGCTCTGCGTGCCATTGGTCACCATGTGTCCTCCCCTGGGGACACCTCCCGGCCTGGCACTGGGCACCCTACCTGGGGCTGCCCTCTCTGCTCCTGTGGTACCTGTCCAGCTCCCTTCGTGACTCCTGGCAGGTCCCAGGGTCTCTGGATGCTGAATGAGCCACGGGTACCAGGACAGATCCCACCCACAGGCAGGTTCCAGCATCTCCGATCCCTGATTCCATCCTCTGTGTGCTGCCAGTCCCAGCGAGGAGCGGGAAGAGAGCAGCAGGTTCCCCTCTCTGCATGCCTGCCCTTCCCAGGCTGCTCATCCCTCTTGCCAACAAGCACTCCAGTGGAGAACATCCAGCTTTTCCCCGGGAGCAGACACTCAGGCAGGGATCAGCTCTTTGAGGAGCTGGCTTGGAGACAGGAAGGGAAATCCCCGGACTCTGGCAGGCTGCTGCCGGAGCGCTTGGAGCTCTGCACTGCGGGGCTTTTGGGGAGTTTGCTCTTCTTTCCATGGTTTTGCCTTCATCTGCTGGAGAACAGCTGCTGCTCCCGAGGACACGGCTGGCTCCGGGAATTTTCTGCATGGAGACCAAGGCAGCTCTGCCTCTCCGCCCATGTTCTCACTTTCCAAATGGAAAAGAAAATACACTTTGCTGCCTTTACTGGCATTTCTTTCCCAAAAGCTGGCTCATCCCCTCCTGCAGCACCCTCCCCAGAGCAGTTCCCATTCCCAAGGTCTTCCCAAGACTGCTCCAGCCACGCCGTTACCTCTTGGAATGCTGTGTGCCACCTTCCCGCAATCCCTGCCGGCCTCACTCCATCATCCTTTTGCCACCAGGAAATCATTGTGCTTGATAATGCATTAAAGCGATTGTTATTTCAGTGATCGTGCTCATATTTCCCTCTTTGTTTTCCTGCCAGGCTTGAGGGGAAACCTCAGCAGATAAATCAGGGCTGGGAGCAGGTGTGGGAGCAGCTTTTCTCGAGCTGCCGGGATCACATGGATGCTTTGAAGCACGGACCACTGGCTCCAGCAACACCTGCACGGATCCCTGGAGGGATGGCATTCCCTGTGCCCCACAGCCACCTCTGTCACCCCGGAGCTGCTCTCCTGTCCCTTTCTCCCACCCCTGTGATCTCCCTGTGTGGGGCAGGGGATGGGGATGAGCTCCCACCATGGGGCTGGGCTGCCTCCCCCTCTGCAGGGTCCACAGCAGGAATGTGGTGGTCCTGGGATGGGTGGGAGCAGTGGGATCTGCCCCAGGATGCTGCAGGGTGCTGCTCTCCTGGGAAAAAGCAGCTGCTTTGGGGGGCAGGAGCCCTCCAGCCTGGGAACCAGAGGGGCAGAGGGAGGCACAGAGTGCCCAGACGTGCTCCTGGAGCTTCCCCACGGCCGGGAGCTCTCCCGAGGCTGGAGCACTCAATGGGAGCTTTCAACCCTTCCCTTCCTGTCCCTCCTCGCTGTGCCCTGCAGCCAAGCCAGAACCCCCTCTTTGTTCCCTTTTTAAAAATAAATCATTTTGGGATGAATTCCATGCCAGTGAACAATGCCAGCCCGGCCGTGGCAGGGATGTAAGGGTCCATTATTCCATGGGGATGGGGGGCAGCCGCAGGCAAAGCAGCTCCCGGGATGCTGAGCACCCTGCCCTGCTCCATTGTGGAAGGGATGTCCCCTCCCTGAGAGCTGCTGTCACCTCCCCTGCACTGCTGGGGGGACCCCAGACTGCACCCCATGGACAGGGACCCCCTTAGCTCCTTCCAGCCAGAGCCTGGCATTGCTACTGGGAAGGACTGGGATACCCCGGAGGAAGGACTGGGACTGCAAGGCAGGGTGGAGGGGGAAAGGGGCCCATTCCCAAAACACGGATAGCTTTGATAATTAGCCAGGACTGGGAAGGGGAATGATGAAAGGTGGGAAGGATTTGTTTAAGCACGGGGTGTTTTATTGCTTTCCTCACTCAAAGTCGCTCTTTAAAGTGGTTGGAAGATTTTTGCTCTTGTTTTGCCTCAGATGGTGAACTGTAATTACAGCCAACGCACCAAAATACCTGGAATATGAATAAACCATGGAAAAGCTGCTCCCAGGGATTCATTCTGCCCTGAGGTCTCCCCACCTTGCTGCCGCACAGGGGGTCCTGGTGGGACCCAGCTCAGCCTGGGGGTGCTGGCACATCCTGGTGGTGCCCATGGGCAAAGCCAAGGCTGGGCAGATCCTGGAGATACTGGGATGAAAGTTAGGGAGGAAGTTTCCTGGGGGGAAATTTGCCACCCTTTCCCAGCCCAGAACTGCTGGGATCCTTCACCATCCTCTTCCTCATGTTTGTGCCTGGAGGCAGAACAAGACTGAGCACAAGCAGTGTTTTCTGGAAGCTGGAACTTCTCTTCCCAGCCCCTCCATCCCCTCCAGCTGCTGGAATCCAGGGATGGGGGACACAGCCCTGTGGCACAGGACACCCCCAGCCCGGCACACTCAGCACCTGCCTCCACACACCTCCTTCCCAGCCACAATTATGGAAGGGATCATTCCAGCCCGTGTGTGCTAATTGTGGCAGAGCTCCCGTCCCAGGAGGAAATCCCAGCAGTGGCCCATGGTTTGTGCCCCTTCCCCTCGCGGCCCATGCGGATGTGGCTGAGTTTTCCCGGTCAGGGAGCCAGGGCAGCGGCGCTGCTCACCTGGGGCTGGCTGCTCCCACCAGGAATGGCTGGAGCTGGCAGGGCACCAGCAGGGGTGGGCAAACAGTCATCAAGTGGCCAGGGGCTGCTTGGCTCAGCCTGTCCCAGCTGGGATCCCGAGGGATGAGGATCTGGGGAATCTGGGGGGTCTGAGGTGTGGGAAGGGGCAGGATGGGGTGGTGGGGAGGTGTCAGCTCCACTGGAGAGAGTGAGATGTCCTGGCTTGGACAGGGGAGAAACAAGGAGATGAGGAGAGGCAGGATGCTGCCACATGTCCCTGGCAGCCCTGACCCAGGAATTCTCCTGTTATCGATTATTTTTATGGATTTATTATTCACAGCCGTCCATAAGTGCTCAGGGATTTATAGGCAAACAAAGCCTGTGGGCGATGCCCCAAGGCACAGCATTCCCATCAACAGCTCTGACAGCTCCCAGGCCTTCCCCAGGACTGCCCCACTCAGCCCCTTCCCACGCTGGGAAGGGAATGGGGACATTCCCTTCATTCCTAGACAGGGAATGGGGATCCCGGCAGCCAGGGGACCACAGCTCAGCACCGTTCGCTCCAAACCAGGGCAATGCTGTAGAAGGCGGGGTAGGAAACAGCCCAATTAAGATAAAATCACAGGAAACTGATTATTAATTAGCAAGTAATTAGTTATCTCTGTGCCATCTGGAGGGTTGAATCTGCCCGTGTGGCACACGATTGTCTGCTGGGTGTCCCCCACCATGCAGCTGCCCTGTGTCACTGGTGGAGGCCCTCGCTGGAGCCCAGACCTCCTCTGGAATCTTTGCTCCAGGCACTGCTCTCTCTGCATCCCAGGAGGAGGCACAGAGGCATCTGATGCTGCATTATCCCTCTTTCTGAGTTATTCTGCCAGTCTGTGAAGGGAGAGGCAGGGACACCTTCCCCTATCCCAGAGTGCTCCAAGCCCCACCCAACCTGGCCTTGGATACTTCCAGGGATGAGGCAGCCATGAGCATCTTCTGCTGGAAGCTGGAAGAGCCGACACTCAGCCTCTTCCCCAAAGAAAGGCTCATCTGTGCTGAAGTGTTTTAAATTTTCAGCCTCAAGCTTCAGGGTGGGGCAGACACACCAAAGCCAGGAGCTCCCCCCTTTGCTGCTGAGGTTTGGGGGGGCTCAGCTCCTCGCCAGGGAGGTGCCGTGTCCAGGAGCAGCCGTGCTGTGCCATGGATTTGAATGTGCACACCCCTACGCAGCTCATTCTCCATCCTCCCTGCGCTCCAGAAGTGTCACCAGGCTGGTGACTGCCAACCCCTCCTCTCTGTGCCCTCTCCCGCCTCCTACAGCTTCATCCCAGCTCCCTCAGCCTCCCAGGAGTGCCAGGAGAGGCCGGAGGTTTCCACACACAGCAGTGATCGATGCCACTCCTGAGAGCACCCAGGGAGGGGAGCCACAGCCAGAGGGTCTCGTTTCCCTCACAGGACTTCTCTGGAGGGGATTTGTCTGGCAAACAGCACCACTACAAAACCTGAAAGTTCTCCTAGAAGGAATAAAAGGCCTGGAAGACAGAATGAAGACAAGCACTATCCAGAGGGTCTGGGTGTTCCAGGGCGGGTGCAGCCCATGTCCCATCTCGTGGGAGCTGTGTCCCATAAGCATGGACACTGTGTGGGGCTGGTGGGACAGGATGGGATCCCCTGGCCAGGGAAAGCCGTTCTCTGGCTCTCTGGCTCCATTGATCAGCTCTTGGATGCTGGGAGCATCATTTGACCCTTTCCCACCCTTGGGAGACACCGGGGAGGTTTTGCTGGGGTTGGCTCCTCCTCCATGGCTGTGTGACCCATGGGGACAGGACGTGGTGCTGCCATGGCTGTGTGACCACAGGGCCAGGACATGGGGTTGCCATGGCTGTGTGACCCATGGGGACAGGACGTGGTGCTGCCATGGCTGTGTGACCCACGAGGCCAGGACATGGGGTTGCCATGGCTGTGTGACCACAGGGCCAGGACATGGTGCTGCCATGGCTGTGTGACCCATGGGGACAGGACGTGGTGCTGCCATGGCTGTGTGACCCACAGGGACAGGACGTGGGGCTGCCATGGCTGTGTGACCCATGGGGACAGGATGTGGGGCTCCCATGGCTGTGTGACCCATGGGAACAGGACGTGGTGCTGCCATGGCTGTGTGACCCACGAGGCCAGGACGTGGGGCTGCCATGGCTGTGTGACCCATGGGGACAGGATGTGGTGCTGCCAGAGCTCTGTGACCCATGGGGACAGGACGTGGTGCTGCCAGAGCTCTGTGACCCATGGGGCAAGGGCGTGGTGCTGCCAGAGCTCCGTGTTTCAGCAGCTCCGGAGCTCTGCTCCTCCTGCCCCGTTCCAAGGCCTCCTTCAATAAAGACAGTCCTGAACCAGAGCCAAGGAGTTGTCTTTGGCTCTCCCTGTGGTAACAACTTGGAGGACTTGAGGCCTTCGCAAGACCTTCCCAAGGCTTTGCTAATGAACCCCTCCCCGTGCCACACATTTCATCACAGACCTGGAGAGAAACCACACGAGTCCACGGAGAGGCATTTCTGCTGCTCCAGAGACGGCAAAAATGCTCCCATGCAAATGTGTCTGGGTTTTGCTTCCAGTTTGGGGCCCAAAGCAGCTCTGTGCCTCCCATCTTCTGGTTGCCAGAGCTGCCCTGGGCAGAGCAGGAAAGCTGAAGCCGTGGATTGTCTTTCTTCTGGGAAGAAAACAGGAGGGAGCAGCTGACTTGGGACTTGGAGGGAATCAAAGCCCTACCCAAAGGGAAGGGGGGAGCCAGGCCTCTTTCTGTCAGTCTTTGAATTATCTCTGGGTCCCTGAGGACATCCCCAAACAGGACACAGGATTTCTCCACTGCCATAGGATTTTTCCTGTCTCCCCACAGCAAAGCACACATTGGCCGATGGTAACTCTGTGTCCTTGGTGTCACCTCAGTGGTGTAATGAACATTCCTTGGGCAGGCAGAGCCTCCTGTGTCCTCCTGCTCATGGGCACTGTCAGATCCACATCAGCCTTCCCAAGCTCCCCAGGTATCCTGTCACTGTGCATCCATGGGATGGGATCCCTCCCCGCTCCTCTCCACCTGCTGTGATTCCCCGCTCCAGGGACTGAGCCCTGCCTGGGGTCCCCTTGCAATGTCCCTCACAGGGGAGGGTGCACAGAGGATTTCCAGGGAGTCACCTGCACCTTCCCCACACTTGTGCTAAAGGAGCAACAGGAACCTGAAGTTGGATCCACATCTTACAGAATAACAACTTAATATTTTATATTAGTTAGTCTTCTCCTTTACTCCGTGGCTGGTTTGTGCCTGCCTGATTATTCAGCACCTTCTTCCTCTCTTCTGGAGAGGGAGCAGTCATGGAATCATGGAATGGTTTGAGTTAGGAGGAACCTTAAATCCCATCCTCTTCTTGCCATGGGAGGGGACACTTTCCATGGAACAGGTTGTTCCAAACCCCATCCACCCTGGCTTGGATGGAGGTTGAAGGAGGATGAAGCTCTGGGATCATGGAGACACACACAGAGGCCTCTCCTGGGTTCCAGAAGGAGGATGAGGCAGTCATTTCCCATCACTCCCTGACTTATGGGCTTGGGAAGGCCCTTGCTGCCCATCTGTGGGAATCCAGAGAGGAGCAGCTGAAGGAAGATCGTGGAACAGAGGAGGAGAAGGTGCAGCTCCAGGCGTTGGGAGATGCTGGTGTGAACCTCCCTCTCCTTCATCCCTGCTCTCATTCACAACAGATCAGCTGCTTCCTGCTTTCCCTTTAATTCCTGCCTTTTGTAACATCTGAGTCGTGCCAAAGTGATCTTGAGACCTAATTCCTATTTATTACTCCTTCTGAAAGAGAGGAACTGCTCCATGAATACTGAATATCCAGAGAGATGGACTGGTGCCACCAGAATTCCCTCAGCTGGCGAGGATGAGGTTTGCAAATCCAGGTGGAATCCTGCCCCACCCCTTCTCCAACTGCTCCAAAATGGCTGAATTTCTGTGCCCATGTTGATTTTCTTCCATTTTTTTTGGCTATTGCTTCACTCCTGATGAGGTTTTGCACTATGCAAACAGAGCAGGGCAGAGCCAAGAGCAGGTGGCTGAATCCATCAAATAAATGGGAAACTTCCTGGGAGCACCAGCAAGCCTGGGCCAGAGCCAGGATCTTCTGTTGATATTTTAATGACGATAAATGCAATTAAGGAGGAGAAAGAGGAGCATTAAATTAAATAAAATAACCAAAGCTTGGAAATTCTGAGCTGGTGGGGCTGTGACCCTCTCCTGGTTTTCCATAGGTGAGGGAAAGGTGTTGTTGGATCACCTTCCACCTGCAGAGCTCCTGCCCCGTCCCTCTGTCCCTCTGTTGCCTATCCTGGTGGGGACTGACTAATCCTGACCTTGGTTCTCACCCACGCTGAGCACAGAGCTGCAGCACCAGACAGTCCCAAGTCCTCCAACATCCCATCCTGTTGGAGAGGGATATTCAATGTGTGCTGTCTCTCTGCTCTTCCTGTCAGGATAAGCCTCATCCCAGCTGCTGATGGGACATGCAGTAACAGGTCATCCCACCCCTGGGAAGGCCCAGTGGTCTGCTGGAAGAAGCATTTTGCCATGAAGAAGGATTTTACCATGAGGGTGGGGAGGCCCTGGCACAGGGTGCCCAGAGAAGCTGTGGGTGCCCCATCCCTGGAAGTGTCCAAGGCCAGGTTGGACAGGGCTTGGAGCAACCTGGGATAGTGGAAGGTGTCCCTTCCATGGAATGAGTGGTCTTTAAGGTCACTTCCAAAGATTTTGATTCCATGATTCCATGTGATCTTAACCGTGCATCTCCAGCAGTGCCCAGGACTGTGGTGGTACCAATGGCCAAACTCACTTGGCTCCTGGAGGAGCTGGAAGAGCCAAGGACACCCATTTCCCAGCTGGAGCAGTGTTATCATCATGTAGGGGGATCACTGGTGGTCCCAAATCACTGTGGGATTGACAGCTTGGCATTTGCTGATCCCCCCAGGAGCAGGCAGCTTCCCAGTGTGGGAGCACTGCCCTTGGACACGGTGCCTTTGTGTCTGCCAGTGCCGTATCTCCTGGATCTGCTCCTGAGCCTTTCCAGGGGCAAGGACAGGACAAGGGGGTTTTGCTGGGCCTGGACTAATTGCCAGGTTTCCCTCATGCTGGCCTGGGCCATGCTGAGGCACTGCTTCCCATCAGCTCCAGCGTTCCTAACGAAGTCCCGTGGGCTTCCCACCTTCCCTTGCCCCTTCTGGAACAGTCACTGCTCCTGAAGAATTTAAAGCTCCTTTTGTTCAGGACTAAAAGTGCCTGAAAATAATCATTAAAAATGAAATTAAATTAATTGAAGAGGGAATCATTCCAAGCTGGCTTCCTTCTAGCCCTGACAGATTTCCCATCTGGGTTTGCTTCACCTTGGGCTGGATATGAACCTGCATCTCCCAGAGCTGCCTGGGGGAGGTTTCTTTGTGTAGGGATGTCTTGGGGGATGGTGGTTGTCCCCAGCATGTACACTTCCCATGGCTGCTGGCCACGGGGACACAGCAGAGCAGAAGTGATCTGCTGTGGTATCCCAGGAATACCAGTGCTCCAGTCCTGGCTGGTCCTCCCCTTCCCAGTATGGGCATCTCTGCCATGGACAGCAGGACTGAGCCCCACCTCTGAGGCTTTCCATGCAAAACCCAGGGTGAGAAATGCTCCAGCCTGTCCTAGGTTATTTTTTGCCCCTTTCAGAAAATTCTAATCCCATCCATGGATTTCCAGGCCAGAAGGGACCACTGTGACCAGCCAGGCTGACCCCCTGCATTCCACAGCCTTGGCAGAGACCCCACTGCTCGTGCTCAAACCGAAACACATTTTTAAGAGAGATCCTCTGTCTCCGTGAAAAGCCTTTGAGTGATGGAGATCCCACTCTGTCCCCAGGGATTCGTTCCAACGCTTAATTGCTCTGACGGCTCAAAATGTGCTTCTTATTTCTAATCTGGATTTGTCTTGTTTCGGCTTCCAAGGAGGGATGTTGTAATGCCTTTTCCTGCTAGATTAAAGAGCCGGCTGCTATCAGAAATCTCTTCTCCGTGCATATGCTCGTGGCCCGTGAGCAAAGCACCTCTTGGTCTCCTCAATAAACCAAACAGCCGGAGCTTCTTCGCTCTGTCACTGTAATGCACATTTTCCACTGCCTTGACTCACTCCCAGCTCGTTCCTGAACCCGTTCCAAGTTCTCCTGCTCCGGTTGGAAGCGCAGATGAGAGCACTGAAGGCAGCATCCTCCTCGTGCCATGTGGCCTGGTAGGGGTGGTTCTCCCCCACTTTGTGGCTCAGCCAAGGATGACGCTCCTCTCCCGAGCCTGGATTTGTGCTGCTCCGGCTGCAGGGTCGCGGGGCCTCGGCACTGCCAGCTCCAGGTGTCACGGGAGTGGGACACGGCCAATTGTCCATGGATGCACTTCCCAGGTCTGCAGGACCCGGCTGTTTCAGGTCTGATGAACCAGAGATGTTCCAGACAGGCTGAGCTGTACCCCTGTCTCTGCTGGAGGCTTGGAGAGCTGCCCAGGAGGGGAAAAGCGGAGGGAACCCAACCACCCATGTCCACCCACAGAACTCTCTCTGAATCCTGGCCTTTTCACCCAGTTTCCCAAGTTCGGTGCTGACACGAGGTGGGATTTATACGGGCCAAGCAGAGCTCAGCAGGGTTTGGTTGGGGTGGGAAAAGGGAGGGGGAGCAGAAGGGCTGGGATTTATCCAGTTCGTTGTTAAAAGTCAGCGTGGTGGGATTCACCCACTGTCTCATTAGCGCTGGGGCTCTTGGAGCTGTTTGAGCTGGGGGAGCAGCTCCCTGCGAGATTAATCATCTGTGACCCATCCAGGCTGGGCTTTGGCCTCCTTTCCAAAGCCTGTCCTGTTCCTGTTCCCTACCCACCGCTGGCCAGAGGTCAGTATCCCTCTTCCCTGCGAACAATGGAGCCGGGGCTGCGGCAGCCGGAGCAGCTGCTGATGGTTGCCAGCTGTGTTGCCTTAACATCTTCCCATTATCTCTGGCCTGCTGGCTAACCCCATCCTGGGGGAAGCTTTGGCCTGGCTTTGGCAGAGGAAGGAGTCTCCCTCCCAGCATGGAAATTTGGCCGGGGGATGACTCGCTCTGCCCTAAACATCTGCTGCTGGCTTGGCGGGAGCAGGGCTGCAGCTGGCACGGCCATGGGGTGGTCAGGAACACCCACAGGAACATCCAGAGGAGCATCCAGAGGAATGCACACAGGAACACACACAGGAACACACACAGCCTCCCCACGCCGTGCCCTGTCGTTCCTGGGGCTGGGGCACCAGGCAGAGCCTGGGATGGGTGCAGCAGGACTGAGCATACATGGGGGGACCTTCACCAAGGGGAAAGTTGTTCACCTGGGACATCCTTTCAACCTGTCTTGAAGGATCCAAGGACTCCTCTCAGCCCTTTGGCAAACTCTGCTCCGTGAGGATCAGACACTCTGGATGGAGGTGCCAGAGCCTGGATCAGTGAAGGGAGGAATTAAGCCCCCGAGCTGGTCCTGACCGGTGAGGCGCAGCGTGGGGTGGGGCATGGAGCAGCCAGACCAGCAGGGCTGGATAAACCCTTGGTGGACCTGCCCATGAGGTGCTGCAGGAGCAGGGTGGGAGCAGGAGCAGGGAAGTGGGATGCTGTGGGGATGGGATTGATGCACACTGGGTACATAGGGAGCCATCCTAGAATGGTTTGGGTTGGAAAGGACCTTTCAAGGCCACCTAGACCAACCCTCCTGTAGACTAACCTTCCACTAGACCAGGGTGCTTGCAACCATGCCCAATCTGACCTTGGATGATTCCAGGCATGGGGCATCTCCCACCTCTCTGGGCAGCCTGTGCTGGTGTTTTTCCCCCTGGCAATGCACAGAGGGATTTCATCCCCTGAAAATGTGGATGCTGATGGAACTGCAACACTCCCAGGGCTCCAGAGGCTGTCTCACATGAATGCCATGTGCTCTCATTATTACAGAGCAGGATGGGATGTGGGAGCTGCTGTGTCCTGCCCATGCTCCCGGCTCCTGCTGGGGGAGAAAACCCGAGCCCATGGATCCAGCCCTGTCTCTGGATGTGGCACTTTTCCTGAGTCCCCCTGCACGGCTTTCCAAATCCACGGCTGGGGAGCAGCGGGAGGGAGCTGGGGGGAGGCCGTGCGGAGGGGCCCTGCCAAGGCTGGAGCACGAGAGGGAAAACGAGAGTCCCAAATAATTTGAGAACCTGACCGTCTCTCGCTGTTCAGGTTTTGTGAACATCCTTAACGGAAACACATGTGGAACGAGCTCTCTGCGGATCTACCCGAGAAGGCTTTTCCGTTTTTGCTGCGTTTGCAAACTGCAGACGACTCCTTCTCTCCACCTCAGTGAACTACTGAGCAGGGACCCTGGACTCGCTCCTCCATTTTCATCCAGAGCCTCTGCCAGCGTCATAAACCCAGTAAAACGTTATGGCACTTTGCACCCACTGGGAAACCAAATGTATTTTAATGTAGATTTAATAGATTTCAGGTCTTTCTGTTATTAAATTTGCTTTTCCTTCACCCCCTCCCCCTCTCTTTGGTGCCTGAGACTCAATGGGAAATTTGAAGTGTATTAAAGCAGCATCTCGCAGAAACAAATCCAGATGGCCTGGTACAAATCAGGGAAAAAATCGCATCAGAATCCATTAGAATCCCAGCCCAAATGCAAGGCACATTCAGGCAGGCACAGCCCTCCCCGTTCCTCAGCTCCTCGCTCCATGACAGCTAGGAAACATGTGCTTTCTTCTCTGGCTTCTTGGGAAGGGGATGGATCTGACAGCCTGGAAGCTGCTGGCCAGACTCCTCTGTGGAGAGCGCTGGTGAAAATAGGCCCTGGAAAGGCTGAGGTCAGCTGGGGTGTTCTGGTTTTTCCTTGCTTTAAGTGGGAGCTGAACGTGACCCTCCAGCTCTGGCTCCCTCAGAGGAGGGGATGGTGCAAACCTCCGGTCCCACAGGTGATGTTCCAGGGGCTCTTCTTCCTTCAGGACCAACCTGCCCCTCCAGCCAGCACCAGCAGACTCCATTCCCGCTGGTTGTCCAAAGCTGCTTTTGGGATTGCAGACACAGCTGAGTGGAGAGGGGACCCCAAGGGGTGTCCATGGCTTTGCTTCCTCTCCCTGCTGACTCCCAGCAACAGAGCACAGGATCATGGAATCACAGAGTCAGAGAATGGTTTGGGTGGGAAGGGGCCTTTAAAGGTCATCCATGGGCAGGGACACCTTCCACCATCCCAGGTTGCTCCAAGCCCTGTCCAGTCTTGGACACTTCCAGGGATGGGGCAGCCACAGCTGCTCTGAGCAACCTGTTGGAGATGGAAATGGGTGAGAATCATCCTCCTGCCTAGGGGTCTGCTGCCAGCAGAAGATGCTGGGTAGGTCTCCCTGTCCATTCCCTACCAGCACACGAATCCCAGGAGAGAGGCTCCTCCGGAGCACGCAGGGTGGGTGGCACTGCAGGGAGGTGCTTCGTCAGCTAAACACAATTCCCCATTTTCCACACTTCATTAGTGCTTCCAACCATTCTGGTGAGGAAGGACAGCCCGAATTGCCAGGTGAGAATGGATTGCTTCCCTTTCTCCTCGAGCGAGCACCGGTGGGACGCAGAGGCAGGAGGGAGCTGAGGCGAGGGCCGGAGCAGGCAGGATTATTTATTTCATCTGCACTGACATTTGTGGAGTGTTCCTCAGTGGAATTCCCCTCCGGTCTCCGTGCCCACTCCTCCGGCTCCAATCCCCACACGGCCCTGCTCTGTTTGCCTTCAGTTAATATTCAAGCAAACAGAATGAGTTACAAGGAGGAATGGCCATGGAAACAGTGAATTTTAAGGCCCTCTTGTAAAATATTCATAGAAAGCAAATTTTGAATTAATACAAAATGTGTGTGCTGAAGCCCCGGTGCTCAGAGTCATCTACTCAGGGAAGGGAAATAATCCCAGCTGACCTATAGGGCCAATAAAGCAGCTTGACTTTGGAATTCTCGCAGTAAACTGCCTGTGAACAAGACACAGGCCAAGAATTATGTGCAGAAATTATTCATTAAGGGCCTAATCCAAAACCCAGCTAAGTCAGTGGAAAGATCCCCCTATGTTAGGCCCCAAATAATTCTGGATAATGAATACATTGGAGAAAACAGCGATCCTTTCCCAGATAACTCAATGAGCAGAAAAAAAGGAGCAGAACTTCCCGGAGCACAGGCAGGGGTTGTAAATAACGACCTGAGTGGATCTTTCCTGCTCCACATCTGCTCCTCCTCGGCCACCAGAGACGTGGTGGGAGCTGGAGGATGCACAACACCTCTTTCTCCATGGCTGCAGCTCCCACAGGGATAGGGATCAACACGAGACACCTCCCATGGAGACAATGCCAGCCTGGCCCCACGCATCCCCTTCCATCCACGGGGCTCCTGGGAAAGGCAGGTCATGGATATAGATGGATAAGGGCAAATCCTCCATGCTCGCTGCTCCCCCCGCCGCTCGGCTCATCCCTTCCCGAGGAAATCAGGCTGAAGAGATGGTTATGAGTTGTGGCTTCTCCGAGGATCTAATTGCAAAGTACCCTGGGAGAGGCGGGAGGCACGGAAATATATTATTACCGCTATTGTTGTTATTATTATTATTACTATTCCTATTAGAACACGGCAGTAATTCCATCAACAGATCCCGGGGACACCGTAAAACAAGGGAGCAAGGATTGAAGTTGCCCGGGGGCCTCAGAGCTGGAACGACCCAATTAATAGCTGTATATTTTTATGGCCACATTTAACACTATACATTAATCCCACAAATCTTGCCATATTATTAAATGCTGCTTTTTATCCTGCTTTGGGTTTGTTTGTGTTTAGGATGATGCCGGTGGCTGGGAAATCAGATTTGTCCCTGAAAATTGGGCCCCATCTCCAGGCTGATGGAGGGAAATAAACAAGGGGGTGTAAACAGCCAGAGTTCGAAGGCTGAATGGTGGAGGGAATGATTCCCTTGTCCTACTGGGATGGATTTGGGACACCGAGCAGGCAGTGACTGGGAACCAGAGACTTGGGAATGGTGTCACTGGAGGGGGGAAATGGCTTAAAAAAACTGAGGAGATCCAGCAGCACGTTGTATTTGTCAGCTATCTGGATAAAACATATCTGCATCCAATATCAGTGTAATGGGAAGCCAGTGTCAGGGAGGGTGACCCCCAGTCCATCTGGATGCAATTCCAGCTTCACATCTGAAAATCAAATACATATTTTTGAAGCCTATCAGACAGAAAAGGCTCCTTTTTTCACCTCTCCCTCGGCGTGTGCCTGGCTCTGATGTGTGGGGACGTTAATGGGGTTATTGTGGCAGGGGTGTGACACAGGGGACCGAGTCCCCTTCCCCTGTCTGGGTCAGCCCTGTGGAGAGGGCTGGAGTCCCTTATGGGTTCACAACCAGGGCAAGGCACCCCTCCGGCTCTTCTTGGGACCCAGCACTGGGAAACATTTCCTTTCCTTTGCTTGAGGTCATGGATATGCAGCAGGAGTGGAAATTCACCTTCGGAGACTCCCTTGTGCTCTGTATAGCTCGGAAAATTTGGAGGAAGAAAGCTGTTCCAGGGCTGGCAAGTCCTCCCCGGCTCCTCTTCCAGGTTTGATGGGATTTCATGCATTTGAACGCTCGCAGAAACACGGCTTCGGAGCGGGGGAGAGCCGGGAGGAGCCAGGCGAGTGCTACCAGCAGCAGGGAATGCTGCAGCCGGGAAGGGCTGAGCCGGTGCGTGTGAGCATCCATGGAAAAGCCGCGCTCCGCCAACCCGGGCACGGCGCAGGCCCCACGTGCCTGATGGCAGGCGGCCAAGGCAAACGCCATGGTACATGAACTACAAGTAAACACAGCTTGAGTTTCACATGTCAAATATGCTCAACAAACTGCTGGCGGATAATCTACAGGCCAAGGAACCAGACAGAAAACGTAGATGATGAATCAGTTGCAATGATGAATAAATTAGGGGCTGGAGCAGTTTGCCCATAGGCGGCTCGGAGAGGCCGACGAGGAAAAACGCGGCACGCACACGGCTCGCCCAGAGCTCGCTTTTCCTCCGAGCCAAAGCTCTCCCTGGTGGCCCCGAGGGCTGGGCAGGCTCTGTGCTGCCTCTTCAGGGCTTTGCATGGGTGAAAAAAAGCAGTTTGTGCTCAGGAGGAGCTGCTGCAGCCCTTGCAGAGCACCCTGGGTGGCTGCCACCAGGGCAGCATCTCTGTGGCCATGAGCAGCCTCTTCCTCATCCCTTTTTTTGGCTGGTCTCCTTTTATCTGGGTCCAGCTTGGGGTGATGGGTTGGTGTGGCTGTGGGTTGGGTCATGATGGTGGAGGGTGGTGGTCAAGGGGCCAGTGGGGAAAGAGGCAGAGGTTGCAGAGGATCTTCCACCCGCCATTCTCCCACCCAGCGCTCTCCCAAATCTCTCCCTATGCTCTCCCATCTGTCCTCCACCCAATTCTGTCCCACCCAACTCTCTCCCACCCAACTCTCTCTCACCCAACTCCCACCCAACTCTCCCACACTGGGGTGAAGTTTCCAGCCCCTGCCGACTCAATCGGCCAGAGCTGCCCATGGCAGCTGGAAAGCAACGTTCCCATCTCCCAAACTCAAACAGGAAGATTCATTAACCGTAAAAATATACAGAGCCCCAGCCCTTCAAAAGCTTGCAATTTATTTTACTCAAGGCAGCCAAACTTTATATAATGGGAGATGAATGCTGGGATCAGGGACCAGCCGAGGAGGAAGGGGCCGGGAGCGAGTGTGGGGATGACGGCGGGGTCAGAGGAGGAAGGGGAGGAGGAAGGTGGCTCTTAATGAAAGGACAGGCTCTGGGGGAGCTGGGAAGAAGGGGATTGTCCAGGAGGATGGGGAAGGTGGGGGCAATGTGAATGATTGATGAGCAGGCGAGCGGAGCAATCAACGTGCCACTTTATCCCAACAACAACCCTGGAGTCGTTGGTATTTATCCAGGCCCCAGCCTGATTATTATTGTAAGGGAGATTTCTCTAATCAAAACTCCAAAATTACACGCAGGCCTTGCTGATTAATATTCCATGATAACAGCAGTGGGGCACATCTGGCAAAGGAGCTGCGATTTCTGCATTACCAATGTCCATTTGGTGGAAGGATAAAATCCGCATCCTCAGTGCTGCCGGGGCACTCTGGGCTCCTGTTGTAGGGCACTGTTGGCACCATGCTGGATCTAAGTAATGCCTGACCAGTGCAATCCTTCTGCTCCAGGGCCTCAGGAAGAGGTGCCGTGGCTGGAGCCCTGCCCATGTGACCATTCCCACTTTGGGAAGCTCCAGCTGAGCTGCTTGCCGGCAGCACCACTCTGCTCGTCCCTGGTGAGAAACAAGCGATGTTAATGGGATTTTTTTTTGGAAGCCAGGATGGAAACAGTCTCACCTCATATTATAAAACCCAACAAATACGTGCAAGGCAGCAGGGCAAGGAAATTTCGTCTGGGATGTCGGTACTGGGAGCTCCGCTCTCGGACTCCATTGTACAGACTGGGGTGCACAGGCTGCAAAGAGCATTTGCCTGGCATTACACGGCTGTTTTGGAATGATTCCTCTTTCCCAATGGAGATGGTGGGGCTGGGTCAGCTTCTGCCCCTGCACAGTTGTGGAGAGGAAATGTCTGGAATCCTCCTCCTCACTCCAACTGGTGGGAAGTCAGCTCTGATTTGGGTGGGATGTGTTCCAAGGGATGATAGCCTTGACTTGGACGGGATGTGATCCATGGGATGATAGCCTTGACTTGGACGGGATGTGATCCATGGGATGATAGCCTTGACTTGGGCAGGATGTGTTCCATGGGATGATAGCCTTGATTTGGGCAGGATGTGTTCCACGGGATGATAGCCTTGATTTGGGCAGGATACGCTCCACTGAGAAGGATTGATAACCATCTCCTGTCTATCGGCTAGCGAGAGGTACATCCATTTTTCCCAGGGATATGTTAGGAATCTCAGACTGGAAGTGGCAATTCCTCTCTCATGTTGATGGGAGGGTGCTTCTTATACCCCTAAGACAAGCAGATGGGAGAGGGGTCCTGTGTTTCCCAAATGAAGGGAAAAACTGGATCCTTTATTTTCTGAGCCGTTTGGAGTGCAGCGGCACGAGCAGAACTGAAAATGCCTTGAGGGGAGAATATCCTCATGGGAATCTGGTGTAATGGGAATCTCATGAGATTTCCAGCTCAGCTGGAAAGCTTAAATGGGCTTACGAGAAGCTTTGGATAAAAACTTCTGCATTTGGATGCTTTAACCAAACGTCTGAAGACTCCCTTGGCACAGGGGGCTGTTGCTCACCAGCCAGAATGGCGATCCTAGATGGAGAATCATGGAATCTCAGGATGGTTTAGGTTGGAGAGGACCTTAAAGCTCCTCTTGTTCCACCCCCTGCCAAGGGCAGGGACACCTTCCACTAGCCTAGGTTTCTCCAAGCCCCATCCAACCCGGCCTTGGACATTGCCAGGGATGGGGCAGCCACAGCTTCTCTGGGCTCCCTGTGCCAGGGCCTCCCCACCCTCACAGGGGAGATTTTTTCCTAAAAAGAAGGAATTGCCTGTGGGAGACTCTCCAGCCCTTCCCTGCATTTCCAGTCAGTGCTGACCTCAGGAGCCTGAGCTCAGGGATGCTGGGGACCATTTGCCCCCTCTGCTGTCCCCATCCCCAAAAGCTGCAATTAGGGCAGCTCAGAGCAGAGTAGCTCTGAGTGTGGGACGTGGTGGGGCTGGGGGGGATGGGATGGGTCTGTCCTGTTCCTGGTTTCCATGTTGCTCCAAGTTTGGTTCCTCTCCAAGCCGAGGTACCTGGAGCTGGGCCGCAGCCAGCACACAGGTTCTGCATTATCGGGGATTTATGAGCCATGATTTATGGGCCAGTGGCTGGGCTGCCGTTCCATACCCTCACTGAGGAGGCCAATTTTATGCCTAAACTCTATTCTTGGATCGCTGTACCTCCAGAAACAGTGGTTAAAGGAAAAGCGCTTCCCAGTCACCCACTGTTCCCAAGGCTGGGGAGCAGAACGGGGGCTGGTTTGGTGCCATTTCATGAGTTTCAGTGCCAGGAGGGAGCTCCTGGGAGGGCTGGTTGGATTATCCAGACAGAAAACCTGATTCCAAGACCCCTCCTTCCCAAAAAAAGACCCCGGTGGCCGCAGCAGAGCAGGATGCCACACGGCTGGCCGGAGGTGGCAATGGCTGTGGCGGGTGGCTCGACCCCGGATCCCATCTCCTGCCGCTCCCCGGCAGCTGCCCCGAGCCGAAAGCAAATCCCTGCCGGCAGCGTGGGGGGAAAGGGCCGAGGAGCGCTCCGTTCCCTGATGGACACGGACCATCTGTCCCATCCGTCCTTGACATTCCAGCGGAGCCGTGCCGCCGCTCTCCGCCTGTGACCCGCTGGCAGTTTCGCGTGTCCTGCCGGCCGTCAGGAAACGTGCCACGGCCTGGGGACACAGCTGCTGCCGGTGCCAGGGGGAGCCTGTGCTGGGGGACACGGCCAGCCCACACCTGTCTGCGCTCGCCGGGTGACGCGGGGCCGCTTTCATCCCGCGGCCGGGGTCGTGCTCAGGCTCCGCTCCGCAGCGCCCGGGGTCAGGGCTGGAGGGGCATTGCCACCTGGCTCCCATTAGGAGGGCTCTGTGCTCCGGAAGAGGGCTGTGTCATTGCCTCACTCCTGCCAATTATCCCGCTAGGTCTCTATTAGGCTGCCCAAAACAAGCCCTCCCCATCCCGAGCTCTGACAGCCCGGCAGACGCGGCCGTGCCGAGGCTCTTTCCCAGGTTGTGGCTGTGGAAAAGGCTGTTCTCGCCTTCCCCTTCCTCTGCTTGGGGCAATCGGGCTCATTTTAATCCTTTTCCCCTAGTTTTTTTTCTTATCCTTGTTTGGCTGGGCTGAGATGTGACTCCTCGATGGGGCTGGGTAAGGTGCAGCCAGAACCTTGCGTTTGGTGTTCAGATCCCTCCAAAATTAAGGCACAGGGGTGGTTGTGAGCACAAGAAGCCACAACCCCGGCTCTCCACAGCGCCCTGGCTCAAGGGGAGCAATGCCCACTCGGAGGTGCCACCTCCAAGGCCCCCGTTATGGGATTTGGAGCAGAAAAGCAGCTCCTGGGCTGTGAGGGTTTTTTTCCAGCTGCTCCTGGGCTGGTCCACCACCAGCTCTCCGCTCCTGGGGAACAAATCAAGTAGCAAACCACTGAGGTTTGCTGCATGGCTGCCCTCTCCACGGCTCCCCAGGTAAGTGTTGCTGTAATAGGATTTGCTCCACATCCCTGGAAACCCCCCGGAGGAGGATGTGGGGTTTTCAGCACGTTAACTCCTTCATGCACCACAGAGGGTGAAACCCCAGCACGGCCACATCAAGCCCCGGGCTCTGCTGAGAGCTTTGGCCAGGGCGCTGCAGCTGTGGGAAGCAGCTGGTGGGTTTTGGGAGATGGAAGGAGGGAGAGAAAGGTCATGGGGAAAACCATCCCGTGGGAACATGGCAGCTGTGGGAAGCAGAGCCTGTACATGGGGAACACCATCAGCTTCTCCCCCAGGGCGAGGGGCACCAGGCTCTGTCCCCAGCCCAGCCAGGCTCACCAAAGCCTCCCAATCTTTGCTGCTTTTCCCTGTTCTCATCCCATTGTTTAACAGCCAGATCAGATCCCTTAAGCCAGAGGGTTGGATCTGGGAATAAATTGCCTTTCCCAAGGAAGGGTTTCAGGGTGTCTGTGTGTGGTTTGGCTGGAGGGTCCCCAGCACAGAGGAGACCAGGCACTCCAGGTAGGGAGCACCCATGGGAGTGCAACCACCTTTGTGTGGGGACCATGGAAGTGCAGGGAGGCAGAAACCTGACCTGCTGGCAGGTACGGAGGTGGGAAGGTGCTGTGAGAGCAGATTTGGGTGCCCAGGGCTCCTCAGCCCACAGCAGGATGGCTCCTTCCCAACCTCCCCAGCGTCCCCTCCCACAGCATCCCTGCTTTGGCCTTGGGAAAGGGCTTGTGTTTATCCCAAACAGCCGTGACTTGTCTTCACGCCAAGCTAGAGGTTATTTGAGGCTGCTGTCTTGTTCATCAGATCCTCATGTTTCATTAAAAGAAATTAAGAAATCCTCCAATTCAGAATAGCAACAGCCTGGAGTAGGAGAAACCCTTCCGTGCCTGAAGCTGCGATTCGCAGTGTGGAGCACCCCGGGCAAAGCTGAACTCCAGCTCTTGGCCAGGGCCCTCCTGAGCTCAGCTTGGCCACAGGGCTCTGGGTGCTGACCCATGAGGGAGATGCTTGAGGTATCCCTGCACCGCTGCCAGCTGTGTCCCCATGGGAGCTGTGACACGGCTGTGGTCACCCATCTCTCCATCTGGGATGGTCATCCTGCCCAGAGCCTTGTGCAGGGGATGGGAGACACCCAGGACTTGGCCAGGAGCTGTTGGGGGGTCCCATCCCTGTAGCCCATGGAGGGGAAGCTGTCAGGCTCTGGAGTGGCCCCACCCTGGGGTGTGGGGCCGTGGGACCTTGGGGCTGCTGGGCCCCCGGGCTGGAGCGACTGGAAATGGGGAAGATTCACAGCACAGAGACTGAGACTATAAAGGGAGCTGAGGAAGCTCATAAGGAGGTGTAAATTGGAACAATATGGGCTGTGTCGTGTCCTGATTTGGCTTCGGGGAATTAAGAGCTAATCTTTTCCCTGAGACTGGGATTGCTGGAGTTGTGCATGCGGCACACGAGGGAGTTTGGGATCGCTGAGCAAAGCCGATGCAGGAGATGCAGGGCTGAGGTTTGGGATGATGAGTTTTACATTTGGTCTCTCTGTGGTTACTGAGGGGCACGTTTAAAGTAAAAGCCTCCTCCTGCAGATCTGCTCTGTTAATAAAGGATCCCTGTGTGCCTTCAGCCGAGAGAAATAGGGACCAGACTGGTGCCAGTGGGCTGGAAATGGGTGGCAGCGGGTTGTAAACTGGAGGCATCTAGGAGAGCTCAAATGCCAGAAATCAAAGCAATTCCACCTGGGAATGGGGGAACTGGGTGTGGATGGAGGTGGCTGGGCTGGGAAAGGAGCTGGGTGATGCTCCAGCCCTTAGCCTAAAGTGGGGCTTTGGCTCCTGGCAGGGATTTGCCTCCTGCCCACATTGCTCCTGTGCATGTGATGTGGAGTGAAAACAAATCTATATAATGTTTAAAGCCAGGCTGGACAGGGCTGGGAGCACCCTGGGATAGTGGAAGATGTCCCTGCCTATGGCAGGGGGTGGAACTGGATGGGCTTTAAGTTGCCTTCTTGCTCAAACCATTCTGGGACTGTGATTCTATAAATGTGAGCTCCATCAATGAACACACACAGAGACATTAAGAAACTGCAATTTTCACTGAAAACTTGGCATTGCAATGATATAACACAGCAATACTCCATGGACTCCATCCATGTGAACACTCTTCAGGAACATTTGGCTTGAGAGGTTTTTTCATTTGCTTTTTCTCCAAAACTGCTGTTCCTGCTCTCACGAAGGTTTTGGGGCCTCTCCCGTGCAGCCCCCACGCCGTGCCCTGGCAGGAGGCTCTGGCTGCAGCCCTGCCTGTGCCCCAGCCCCTGCACCCTCCTCCTCCTCTCCCAGCAAGTTCCTTTGCTATCTAGGTCAAAGATTAGCAACAGCAATAAAAAAAAGAGGAGAGAAAGCAAAAGCCAGCAGCGCGCCTTTCATGCGGACATTATTTGCTGCTCGGCACGGAAAACACATCCCCCCTGCACTTCAGGCTCCAGCTTTTCCACACCGGGCTGAGCAGGAGCAGGAGGAGGAGGAGGAGGCGGTGGTTGCGTGCCTGTGGAGGGATCAGCCAGGCCAGCCTGGAGGCAGCACTGTCCCGGCCCCAGGAGCGCATTCCCACCCTCCCACCTCCTTGGCCAACCTGCCTGATGATGCCTATGGCTGCCTTGGGGAGGGGAACGAGCCTGGCCCTGCCCTGGGCAGCCCACAAGCCCCCCTGGGGCATGGAAGAGCTTTCCCTGGAAATAAATCCTTCCCTTGCAAGGCACGAAGTCCCGTGTGCTCCTGCCCCAAGGGATCGGTGTCCTTGGGCTGTTCTGGAGGTGCTGGGCAGCCCCAAGAGGGTGCTGGGGGTGGTGGGCAGCCCCAAGGGGGTGCTGAGGGTAGTGGGCAGCTCTAGAGGGTGCTGAGCAGCCATGGGAGGGTGCTGGGGGTGGTTGGCAGCCTCAGAAGGATGCTGGACAGCCCTTGGAAGGTGTTTGGGGTGGTTGGCAACCCTGGGAAGGTGCTGGACAGTCCCAGGAGGGTGCTGGGGCTCATTGGCAGCCCCAGGAGGGTGCTGGACAGCCCTTGGAAGGTGCTGGGGGTGGTTGGCAGCCCCAGGAGGGTGCTGGACAGCCCTTGGAAGGTGCTGGGGGTGGTTGGCAGCCCCGGGAGGGTGCTGGACAGCCCTTGGAAGGTGCTGGAGGTGGTTGGCAGCCCCGGGAGGGTGCTGGACAGCCCTTGGAAGGTGCTGGGTGTGGTTGGCAGCCCCGGGAGGGTGCTGGGCTCAGGTGGTGGCAGCCCCAGGCAGCGTGGCCGTGCCTGCCAGCCCAGATTGTTTCAGCCCAGCGCCCGCACAAGTGGGTTTGCTAAAGCTGCAAGTTGATCTCATGGAAGGAAATTGAATTGTCGGCAGGGCTGGGTTTTATCTGGGCTTTGGGCTCCGCTGCCTGGCTCGGCCTATTAAGGTTTGCTCGTCAGATTACAGACACGGCTTGGGGTGAGAGGTCACGTTTAAATCGTGCCTCTTTCCTTTCTCATCAGCGACAGTGGCGCTGAGGGGCTGGAGAGGTCTGGGGGAGCTGGGGTGGGCAGATGAGCCCCTGGGCAGCTGCCCATGGGCACTGCAGGGTGAGCTGGGAGATGCCAGGTGAGGGATCTTGTTCCTAAATGTGTTTTTCTCCCAGCCACAAATGTGGGTGACCTACTATTTTTACTCCCAAAAAAATAGGAAGGGAAAGGCAATGCTAAAAATGACCTTTCTGCTCTAATCACAGGGCTCTGGGAGCTGGAGATTTAAGGGAATTTATAAATAGAGTCAGAAGGTGCCCACTGATACCTAAAGTGAGGTGTGTGGGGACACTCCTCAGCACTCTGGGAAGCTGTGGCTGCCAGGACTGGCTGGAATGGGATGGGATGGCTGGCGAGTGGTTTGTTAGTGGTGATGGAGCCCGGCTGTCCCCTTCCCGTCCCCCCCAGTGCCCCTGGGTTAAGATTCTTTAATGACCTTAATCACCAGTTCATTTACAGCAGTCACTTTCCCCAGTGCTGCCCTCCCCCAGCACGGGAACGACATCTGCTCCCCCACATTGCCCCTGGAAACTGCTCCTATTCCACACCACAAAAAATATCCAGGGCATTAAAGTGGGGATGTTTTATAGGGGAGCTGTCAGGCAGCTCCAATCCAGGCTCTGACCTACTTAAAAGTTGTCCTAATCAGGGGAGGCATTTGTGTGTGTGCTGAGTTCACATCTCCACTTCCATGTGTCACCCTGGCGCTAGGAAATGGAAATGGGAATTATTTACAGAACGGAGGAGTCACATTGTGGGAGAGGAGGAGGAGGAGGAGGCAGGGGAGCAGTGCTGGGTGTCTGAGCAGGCAGGGCACTGGGGACAGCCCCGAGGGCATGGGAAGCAAGGAGGATGAGGAAGGGGTCTGGAATCAATCCTGGCTCCTCTGACCCACGTTCTGTGGCACTGGAGCCATCTGGAAATGTGGGATGCTATGGAGGCTGTGCCTGGAGGAGGAGGAGGGGTGCTCACACTGCCCAGCAGGGACAGGTTTCTTGAGTTCAGTTGCCTTTCCTGTCACAGATTTCCCATGGGATGAGCTGGGTGTGACACCTTATGGATAACCAGGAGCTCCCAGCCCCTCCCAGGACCTGAGCTGGCAGGGCTGTGGTGGGGGAAGTCACACTGGGGTGAAGAAGGGTCTCACTCATCTCACCGAGTGTCACCAGCACCCCATCCCAGATGTGTCCTGCAGCCCAGGGAACATCCCGAGGCGCAGATCCCAAGTCACTGCCAAGGGATTTGGTGCCCCTGTGCTCTGAGGGGACAGCTCGGTTCTTCCAATGGCCTTGGCTCCTTGGCATGGGCCAGGTGCCAGCTCTGGATCATCTCCATGTGGGATCCCCTGTGCTCCCCACTCCCTGTCCAGTGTGTGCCGGGAGGGATGAGCCACCACTGACACAACATCCCGAATTCCCACAACATGTGCCCGCAGCCCGCAACAAGTCGGGAGATGGAGCATGGATAGGTCACCATGTCCTCCCGGGAGCAGGGGGTGGGAAGGAACCCCTCCTGCCCTCAGGGTGCTGATTCAGCCTCCTGGGATGGTGTACCCGGCACAGTCACGGGGTGAGGAGCAGCTCCTGCCCCCGAACGTGGGAGCAGAACTCCCAGTCTGGATGGGATGCCAGCACCGCCCAGCTCCCACCGGGATTGGGAACCTCCCAGGTGGGACAAACATTGGGAGCTGCCCCTCACTGCAGGGTCCACAGCGTGGATAAGGGGCCTCCTTGCAGGGCCAGGGATCTGCTGGGGAGGTATTGGGAATTTAAATGTTCCTGAGGCCAAATCCCATTTCTGTGTCGCTGTTTGGCATCATGCAGGGAATGGGGGCACCCAGGCAGGGAATGGGGACACCCAGGCAGGGAACAGGGGCACCCAAGCAGGAAAGAGCAGCACCCAGCCTCAGGTTCCAGGGAGTCAGGAGCCAGCCAAGCCCTCGCCCCCGCCCTGGCCACGGAGGTGAAGCCTCTGGCCAGAACATCCTGATATCCTCGGCTGTTTTGGAGCTTGTCTGTGCTCACCCTCAGTTCCCACTCCCAGAGCTGTTTGGGCAATATCGTAGGAGCTGGGGAAAAATGGAGCTTCAACCCCTCGGAGAAGGGACCAAACCAGGGCCTGCTGGGCAGTGCAGCCTCCGAACTCCCGAATTCCTCCTGTCGCCCTCAGAGCGCGGTGGGACACCGGGACTGCAGACTTCAAAGGGGCAGTTTAATGGCCTGTGCCCGGGGTATCTGCAGCTTCCCACTGCCCCCAAGGCTCTCAATCCCTAATTAAACTGTGCACAGCATTCCTTCCCCATCACACCTCGTAAAAACGGGAACCCACCAAACCCAGGCTGGGCTGCTCCAGGATAATGATCCAGCACGGAGCTGCTGCGGATCCATGGAGAGCAGGGACCCTGCCAGGGGCAGTGGGACCTGAGGGGGACATGGGGGCTTCTTTCTGTGTCCCTCACTTTGGTTTATGTGCAAATAAGTCTGAATCCAGCATGATGAGAGGGGAAAACAACAGCAGAATTGGGAATGTGGCCCGGAGTGTGACCGAGGTGGCTCATGGGGCCAAGAGAGCTGGGATCTGTAAGGACATGGCTGTGGAGGGCAGGGACAGCCCAGAACTGTGGCTTCTGCCAGGATGAAACCCAGGAATATGGCAATTTTTGGAGCCACAAGGCTGTTGGAAGTCAGGGATTCAATGCAGAACATGAGATGGGAATTATAACATTGACTCTGTAGCGTTCCCAATATGTGGAGCTAAAATCTGCCACCTCCCAGGCTCCAGTTAGGCCAGGAAAACATGGATCTCTCCTGCTGTCTGCTCACACAGAATATGAGGAGTTTTTCTGGAGCAGCAGCTTTGTCCAGAGCCATCCCTGGAGGGATTTAAAAAGCTGTGGGACTTGGGGACATGGGTGAGTGGTGGCCTTGACATCCGATGGGACTCGGTGGGCTCAGAAGGCTGTCCCAAGCTAAATGGTCCTAGGACAGGGACTCTGCAGGCTGGAAAAGCTCTGGGTGATGCTTGGCCAGGTCTCCCAGCACGGGCAGGAGCCGGAGGGCTCCGCTGCTCCGGCCTGGGCCACCGTCCCCCTTTAATGTGTTTTACACATGTGATGAATATCGAAGGAATTTGTTTTTTAAAGCCTGTTTTGATTGAAATCGCACAGAAAGCGCCTCATGCTCGGGGCCTTCCTGTGAGTTATTATTATTTTTTTCATTTTGGGGCAAGATTATGTTTCTTAGGCAAACAGGAAAAACAACAGGGAAAAAAGGCTCTGTTTGTTTCTTTAGCTTGGAGCTCAATCTTGGAGCGGTTCCCTGTGGTGGAGATGATGGAGCAGCAGCACCGTGTCATCAGAGGGTCCTGCTGGTGGTCATGGTTGGACTCCATGAGCTTAGAGGTCTTTTCCAACCTAAATGATTCCATAATTCTGTGATTCTGAGATCCTATGATGCGGGAGGAGCTGGTTGGGGTAACACTGCTGTCCCCTAAATACAAACCCTTGTCCTCTGTCCTTCCTTGAGGTCCAGCTGTGCCCCCATCACAAGGACGTGCCTTGAGGTGCCCCCAGAAGCCCCTGCAATCCCCTTCAAGAAACTTTGGCATATGGCAAGCAGGATTCAGCCAGTGGGGTACATGGGGGAGGAATTTCCCTCTCTTCCCCCTCCTCTGGAGAAGGAGGAGGGGGTGACCGGAGCTGCTGGAGGCCCTGCAGGGTTTGGAGCCACGGGTGGGAGCAGGAACCCCTCTTGGTGGGAACGAGGAGGCGTTTGCAGGTCATTCCAGCATGTTGTCCCAGTCAAATATTTGTCTAGTTAATAAATATATTGTTGTTTTTTGCAGCGAGGAAATGAGGAGACTGCGAAGAAAAATAATGAAAGGCCTTTCTTGTGCAGCCCCGCTCTGCGAGGAGCTGGATCAGGCCCTCGCCTTCTCCTTGGCCCTCCCGCTCCCAGAAACCCTGCTGTGGATTTCACAACGGCGTGATTGACAAGATTAGGAATTATCTCCCCCTCTCCCTACATATAAGGTTACTGCTGCTCCAGGCACAGTGTGAAATTCCCCTTGCCGGAGCTCATTAAATGGGTCAATGGACGCGTTCCAGCTTCTCTGCAGTTCACAAAGGGCTGAGTCCTGGCCACCCCACCAAACCCTGTCCCAGGCTGTTGACGAGTAAGTGCTTCCATATGGCTCACCTCAGCATCTCCCGAAAGATAACACACAGCTAATGGCTTGCAGATTCCACGGATGCTCGTCGGGAAACGCGCAGGGACGGGGGCTCGGGGCTGCCTTCAATCACAGCTGATTGGGACCGAGGGGACCCGCGGGCTCCCTGCCAGCCCCCGGCCCCCACACACCCTCCCCCGGGCTGGGGGCACCGGGAAAGGGCAGCGGGTTCACGGAGTCGCCTCGGGAATTGGGAGCAGGAGAAGGGTGAGCAGCCACCACCGCCCTGGAGGCACCAGCGGCTGGAGGGTGAGGTGGTGCCCTCTGAGCTTTCACGGATCTTCACAATTCCTGGGATGAGGAACTACAGGTATCTGACAGTGGCAAGAGCCAGTTCTGGTCCTGGATGCACCCCCAGGGCATCCGGTGCCTTCAGGCCAGAAAGCCACAGATGTGGGTTTGGTCATGTGAAGACAATAAAATGCAAGGAAAGCATTCCTGCCAGGATGTTTGCCTTTCTTCCCTTCTTTTGTTTGTAATTGTACTTCAGAATTGGATACTGGGCAGAAATTCTTCCCTGTGAGGGTGGTTAGGGGCTGGGATGGATTGCCCAGAGAAGCTGTGGCTGCCCCATCCCTGGAAGTGTCCATGGCCAGGTTGGACAGGGCTTGCAGTAAGCTGGGGTAGTGGAAGGTGTCCCTGCCCACGGCAGGGGGTGGGATGGGATGAGCTTTAAGGGCCTTTCCAACCCAAACCATTCTGAGATTCAGTGATTCAGTGAATCAGTGATTCAGTGACAAGGACACTTCTCTGAATCACATTTAGTGTGAGGAACAAAATTACAATTTTCTCTCTGACATTCATCCCTGTCCATGAATCCCTGCAGAGCAGATGCTCAGAAACTCATCCTTGTCACCCAGCCACGGGCATGGCCTGGCATTTCTCCTCTCCCGCAGTTGGGTGGCTCCTGTCACTCCCTGGCACAGAGAACATTTCAGACGCACCCAAACACGCCATTCCAAATGCTGCTCTTGAATATTTGAGGATCCAATTCATATTTCATGAGCCAGTGTTCAGAATTCATGCAGAAGAGACACAATGGGGTCGGGAGCTCAGGTGAGTCAAAGCATCTCCGTGTCACAGCAGGCACTGTGGGACGTGGGTGTCTCTGCTCAGGCTGCTCCAGCACCCAGCAGTGCTGTCACCCTGTCCCCACCTGCAGGGAGATGGTTTGGAATGCTCTGGGATACAAATCCCTGTACTGGAATATGTCAGAAACCAGCCACAGTTTGGCAAGCGGGGTTTTCTCAGCTCTCTCATCAGCAGGAGCCACCCAGCGATGCTGTCGTGATGCTGTAGGTGATGAAGTCCCGGGATGAAATTCCTGTAGTCCCCAAAAATGTCTGTGTGTGACACGGAGGGGCTCGGGAGCATTACCCGGCTTGTGGAGCAGGGATGGAGCGCGCTGCTGGAGGAGCTGTGCCCTGGGTGGTTTATGGGTTCCGAATTACCCAGCTCGGCATTGTCACCACCCAATGGGGTCCCTCCAAGCAGGGCGTTGGTGTGACTAACAGCCCGGTAAAGTCCTGCTCCCGGATCCCAGCGCTGATTCCCTGGAATCAGGACGGTGGAAATGCCCTTGGCACCTTTCTGGGGGGTTCTGGCTCCCCAGAACCACGGGCCCTGCTCTCAGAGGGGCTCCCAGGCACGGCTCCACCTCGCCAGGCTGGGCTGAGCCTCACTCTGCATTCCCTGAGCACGGGGTGGGGAGAGCCCGGCTCCGGGGAAGCTCTCCCTGTTCCGTGCTTCTCTCCAGGGTAATTCCACAGGTCTATCCAGCACAGGTCCTTCGAAGGGAAGGCTCCCTCTGGGGCCAGCTTTTCCCCCCTAGAACCACTCTCTGAGTGGCCCCACGCCACTGTGGGATCCCCTCTTCCAGGTGAGCCGCACGAACAGCCGGGTTCGGAGAGAGGGACCGCAGTCCCAGGAGGGAAAACAGCGTCCCTGTAACCCCTGAGGGCAGCTCGGCATCGGAGCTCTGCTTTCTGCCCTCCCCTTCTTCAGTGAGAGGCTGGAAACCCCCATCCCCGTCTGCTTTACACGCTGGAGCTGAAATAAATGAAATTACCTTTAATTATTCTCATTACTTTCCTCGGGAATGCTGGAGTGAAAGGCAGTATTTAGCTGTGAGCTACAGCAGGGCTCTGCCCTTCCTCCTGCCCCCCAAACCGCTGCCAGGGGCCCCTGGCTCCTGCCTCCAGCCCCTGGACACACACGGAGCTGCTGCTCCGTCCGGGCAGGATGAAAGGAGGGGACAGGAGGGGAAGGACATGGGCAGCACAGAGGGCTCGGGGAGAGCGAGGGGGAGCAGGGGTCAGGGCTGGGGGCTGGCAGGGGTCAGGGCTCACAGCCAGGCAGCGCTGACCTGCCCCTTTCCAGACCACCTCCAGCTGGAGGAACCCTCGGAGAGGGGGGAGAGGGTCAGTGCAGGAGGATGGGGGGGTTCTCACACCTTCACGGCCCATCACAGATCAGCAGGAGGTGTCCGGCCACGGGGCACTTCCACCACACTGCATTCCCTGTTTGTCCATCCTGGGAGGTGCTGGCTGATGGATCCTTGCCCCTCCACAATGGGGAAAATGGGTGGGACCCACTCCCAGGCGGGAGGTGCTGCCTGAGTTCCCCACGCTTGGAGAGGAACTGCCAGTTATTCTTCCCTGTTTCAGGATTTCTGGCCCTGCAGCTTCCTGAAGTGCTGGCAGACACCTTCCAGCAGGTGTTTCCTGGGATATTTAAGTTCACAGGTCAGGCAGGCTGGCTCTGGGGGGCTGTGAGGCTCCGGGAGGGTTCCTTGTCGTGGACACCCACCTCATGTCTGTCCAGCAGTGAATTGGGACCACAGGGATTGGCAGCTCCTGCTGGTTCCTCAGAGCAGGCACCACTCCACTCCCCTTGGCTCTTCTTTCCCCACCTCCTAGTGTGGAAAAAGAGGATTTTCCTCTTCCTAGCAGCAAGACTGAGGAGAAATTCCCTATCTCCTGAGCTGTGCAGGAAGGAGCACTCACCTTTGTGCCCAGCAGAGAAGAAAAAGCAAATGAGACCTCCACCCCACGGGACTTCCCAAAATAGACCTTCCAAGAAATCTGAGACATGAGGAAGGGGAGTCGGGGGGCTGGGAGCCCCATTCCAGATGGACACTGGGCCATTCTTCTGGAGAAGGTCCTGTTCCCCTCCAAGGTCAGCCATAAGTGACACCGAACCCAGCAGGGCCTTAGGGAAGGAACCCCGAGACACGTTCGCTGTCAAATGGAATCTATTAACAGGGATTAGAGGCTTTTTCCCTCAATCCCCCTGTGACACCGTGATGGGCTGAAATTGCTGTGAAAACATCATTATTAAAAATGGGCCTATTAGTATTAGAATGGACAGAAGCTCCTCGCTAAATTTAGCAGCAGCCACCAGAACTGGGAGTGGAGGGGAAACGGCACCGGCGGCCCTGGGAAGGGGCTCTTGGAAACCTGGATGAGGTGGGAGCAGAGGGGGCTGGGGCATCACCAGCACAACGCTCAGCACGGGAAGCAAAGTGGTTGCTTGGAAATGCAGCAAACACACCATCATCCGTGCTCCAAGTGCATCCAAGGAGCTGGAGATGCTCTGGACACGCACATTGTGCTCCTTCAGGGAGCTGACCCAGCTGAGAGTATCACCAGGGACAGAGGGACACAGCTCGAGGGTCGGACGTCCAGCACCTCTGAAAGGTTTAAGAGGAGGCTGGAGGCTCTCAGGAGCTGGCAGGACCATGTCCCCCAGGAGGACACATCCTATCCCTGGGCCTGTTGGAGTGGAGGCTTGGCATCCCAGGATGCCTTGAATCCAAGGAGTGTCACCTGGGCTGGGCTGGAGAGCAGGAATTGGGCATGAGGAGAGCTGGGAGAGCCTTGTACAGCGGAGCCCTGACAGCACCAGAGTGAGCTGGTGGAGAGCAGGAATTGGGCATGAGGAGAGCTGGGAGAGCCTTGTACAGCGGAGCCCTGACAGCACCAGAGTGAGCACATGGACCACTCCAGGCTGGAGCTAATTCCCTGATGGGGATTTTTAAGTTGGCTGATTTTTGTTGCTGGGAAAGCAAAGCTGATGAAATCACACTGGTGATTCCTGCCCATTCCACACATGGAGGAACTCCCAGACCATCTCTCCCCTGGGGTGTGCACAGATCCCTGGGGGTGCCGGGGCTGGGGAAGCCCCTGGGATGTGGGATCAGTCCCTGGCTGCTGCATCCCATCCCAATGGGAACTTGCACCAAGGTGTCGCAGCAATGAGCAGCACCTCCAAATCTTCACCTGCACGGGGACAGGATGGACTTGGCTTTGTGGGACCCCCCGCTGTCACAGTGTGTAACCCCTGAGGGACACAGGGCAGCCTGGGGGGACCCCACACCCTGGGGATGGAAAACAGGCTCCACAGTTTGGGAAGCGCCTCCCTGGAGCCAGCTTGGTTCTGTGGGAGGGCTCAGCCTGGAACTGTTGACAGGTTGGTTTTCCTACTGAGAAATGCAGTTTTATGGAAATCAAAGTGTTCCCGGGGAATCTGCTGGTTCTGACAAAGTTTTTGAGAGGAATGTGTCTGAACAAATCACTTTAACTCTCTTGCTTTATTTTTCACAGAGGTAAAAATAACTCCTTGGATCTTTAGGTGCTATAAATCCCATACAATACAATTAATCTAATATTTATAATATCGCATCTTGCATTGACTTTGTCAACTGCAACATTTAGCTGTTGACAAAAGGACTCAAAAATTCTCTTTCATAAAGCAGCCAGGCTCGCTCCCAGAATCCGAGCGTGGAATTCCTCATGCAGGGCAGGCTCTGCTTGGGAAACAACCTGAGGATGAGTGCCCCAGGGCTGGGAATGGTGGTTTGGGGGGCTGGTGGGATTTAGCCCTCGAGGGGGGCTTTGAGGGTGGGTTTGAGAGCTGAGGCCCTGGCACAGCACCCCCCCACTCGGACTTCCAGGGATTTAACCCGAGTTTGCTTAGTCCTGGCCCTTCCCAGGCTGCTGCAGAGCACCAGATGGTATCCGATCCCCACCCCTAAATGTTGGCTTTGATAATCAGCTCCATGTCATTAGGATAATTAAGGCTCATTTGTGTACAGGCTTCCCTTTGCTGTTCATGCCTCTCCTTCCTTCCCTTCCTCCCTCC
>VZTH01010504.1:310662-334392 GCA_013397815.1 Aleadryas rufinucha | reverse complement strand
TTTATATATATATATATAAATCACAACTGCCAATCCTTCGGCTGTATTGTCCAGTGCAGGAGTTTGTGAGACCTCTGAAGATCCTGTGTAAAACTCACTGTAAAAATTCTACATTTATAACTGCAGATGCTCATACAGCACTCGTGTATATACACTCGTGTATATGTATAGCTGCTGTAGAGTTTAGTATAAAATGACTCTATTCCACTCTACCATCCACTTTAGAAATTTTAAGCATCTAGTAGTAATCCCTTGCTGTTACCTGCAGCACAGAAGAACTGAAGGAAAGGCTAATAACTCTTACCCCATCTAAAAAATATAGGCACAGCTGCCATTAAGCAGTTCCATTGACTGACTACAAGAAAAAGCTAGATGATAAGATTCAGCAAGGTCCTTTACCTGGATAAAGTTAGATGAAGAGGAATCCTATTTTTAAAATCTTCCCTGAAGTCTCTAAGTTTGGTTAAGCTCCTATAATACCTTAATACCTTTGTTTGAGCTTAGGTAGACACATAATTTTCATCACTCTGACTATTTTGAGACCCACTGTAAAGAAGAGAATTCAGCTCTGTGTCCTCATTGCTTGCTACTGTGTATGTGTTCAGACAGTATGCATAAGAAAAGTCATAAGCAGAAAAAGATGGTAAAAATCTGAAAAAAAGACAATCAAAGACATAACATTTCCAATTTGATTTTCATTCTCTATGTTAAAAATGTTGGAAATAAAACAAAAAATACTTCCCAGAATGACTGAGAACACATCAAAACTCAAAGTATTCAAAGTTTGAACTGACTCACATTTTTCAATATTCAGGTCAAGGAATTACTTTTCCAGTCTTTATGGGGCTTTGAACTGACACTGACATTTTGATGTATGATGTTCAGCTTTTTTCACTCCTGTGTCTTCTGTTGATGGCTGAAGATATATTTAACATATTTAGTGCTCTACATAATGCCATAGAACAGTCTGTTAAAGCTCTAATGTCGTGTTTTAATAGAATACTCCTGTGCTAATTATATGATAACTCTTTATTGATAGATAATTCTATGTAGGCTCCATGCATAGTTCCAATTACTAGTACTTATGGTCCCTAATTTTTTTTTATTCACAGTTTTAAATGTAACTCTCATTTGTTTTAAGGAATTTTATCCTGAATGAAAACTACTGCATCTGTTATTTTGTTTATTTTATCCAAGTCTTCTTGAGTCAATGGGCATCTTTGTAGGGACTTGCATGGATGTGGGTTTTATGCCATTGAAGAGTGCCCTTTCAGTGAATCTTGAGAGAATGGGGCTCACTTCCAAAGATTTGCAGACTTAGACTTGATTTTGGATTTATTCACAAAAGGGTATAGGGATCCAAAATTCAGTTTTGTTGTGTGCACAATTATATCTCATTGCTTTTTCTGTAATGGAGGGATGATTACAGTTTCTCTCACAAATTGTTCAACTTATCTGTCTGAAGTNTTTGAGACCCACTGTAAAGAAGAGAATTCAGCTCTGTGTCCTCATTGCTTGCTACTGTGTATGTGTTCAGACAGTATGCATAAGAAAAGTCATAAGCAGAAAAAGATGGTAAAAATCTGAAAAAAAGACAATCAAAGACATAACATTTCCAATTTGATTTTCATTCTCTATGTTAAAAATGTTGGAAATAAAACAAAAAATACTTCCCAGAATGACTGAGAACACATCAAAACTCAAAGTATTCAAAGTTTGAACTGACTCACATTTTTCAATATTCAGGTCAAGGAATTACTTTTCCAGTCTTTATGGGGCTTTGAACTGACACTGACATTTTGATGTATGATGTTCAGCTTTTTTCACTCCTGTGTCTTCTGTTGATGGCTGAAGATATATTTAACATATTTAGTGCTCTACATAATGCCATAGAACAGTCTGTTAAAGCTCTAATGTCGTGTTTTAATAGAATACTCCTGTGCTAATTATATGATAACTCTTTATTGATAGATAATTCTATGTAGGCTCCATGCATAGTTCCAATTACTAGTACTTATGGTCCCTAATTTTTTTTTTATTCACAGTTTTAAATGTAACTCTCATTTGTTTTAAGGAATTTTATCCTGAATGAAAACTACTGCATCTGTTATTTTGTTTATTTTATCCAAGTCTTCTTGAGTCAATGGGCATCTTTGTAGGGACTTGCATGGATGTGGGTTTTATGCCATTGAAGAGTGCCCTTTCAGTGAATCTTGAGAGAATGGGGCTCACTTCCAAAGATTTGCAGACTTAGACTTGATTTTGGATTTATTCACAAAAGGGTATAGGGATCCAAAATTCAGTTTTGTTGTGTGCACAATTATATCTCATTGCTTTTTCTGTAATGGAGGGATGATTACAGTTTCTCTCACAAATTGTTCAACTTATCTGTCTGAAGTCTAGGGACATAATTTAAAGCAGGTAATTATTAATAATAATGACTAACTGCTATTTTTGAAATCCCTATTCAGGTACTGCCTAATCCTTTAAGAAGCAAGATGTCTTTCAGTTCTCAGTATAAAGCTGTTCACAGAGAGGGTTTCCTAGATCATTTTAGTAATACTCAGAAACTAGCCTTTCATGGAAATAACTAGGAGGGAGAGAGAGAGAGAGAGATGAAAAAACACACATGAAATGCCACTTAAAGCTGTCCAATGACAGTGCCTATTGCCTCAAAGTTCAATTTATAGTATCCCACCTATTCTTTATTTCCTTTTGAGAGCAAAAACAAAGGAAATCATAATGGTTAAAAATTATACATTTTGTAATTTACGGGATGTTTTAATACTGCTGTGGATGAGAGGAAGTCCTTCCATGTTCTCCCCTTTGCCCATAACTCAGATCTGAAATATAAATAATTTATTGTTATTTACCATTCATGAGGAGTAGTTTTGCAAGGATTTCTCCTTGGAATTTTGAGGGGTTCATCTAGAATGGGATCTGTACAAAAACCTCAATGTGTTGTTAATAATACTTCTGCATGATTTATTTATAGTTATTTCTCTTTTGTCAGAGTTTGCTTCCAAATTGTTGGTTTTATACTGACCTTTCCCATTGACTCCCTTCTGTTTAGGGCTGATCATGGCAACTTAGTAATATCACAAATGTCTTTATGTCAAATGTAAAATACATCTTATGTAAGAGATAAAACATATATATATATATATATTACTGTATTCTGCATTGGTATATTATGATTGCTGTATTTCTTTGGAATTTTCTTTTAATACTAACATGACTTTTTATGAACTTTCAAGTTTGGGTCATTTTCTTAAGACTAATTTTCATTTTTTAATTCCTGTGATGTCATTTACTTACCTATGAAACTTTTTAGACTGGCAACATTTACTCTGAAAGGGACGTTGTGCTGTAGTGCTCCTCCTGAGGTCTGACAGATTTGCTTACTGCCGGAGGAGTCATTTGTTAACCCTCCTTTGGTTTGACAAACAGGCTGCCATTTGGGGGAGATGTTCCTCCTGTAATATAGATATGATTGCAACTGGGACAGTTTCACTTCATTTAGCTTTAGACTAATCAGGGAAATAAGTAATAGACAAAAATCTTGTCTAGTGAAAAGTGCATCACACTCTGATATTTTTAGATAAAACCTGTTTTCCTCACAAATGATAAACATTAAATTTGCAGTTACTGGATTTTGCATTTGAGAAATGGCTCTTACAGGACATGCAGGCTGATTTTGCAAGCATTTAAGAATATGGGGAGGGGTCATTGATTTCAAAAGACCTAATCATATGTGGAAAGCTCTCTTCTTTTTCATAAGTATTTGTAAGACTGGAATTAAAGCAGGTTTTCTGCCTTAAAAACAAACAAACAAACAAACAAAAAAGCAATTTATTGTAGCTCTTTTAAGCTAAAAAGGTGAAGGTAATCCTTCATTACATCATTTTATTTTGTTTTGGCCTATTAAGTCACCAATGAATCTGCTATTTGTTTTGTGCTCTGTTTTAATTTAATTTCTTTGCATTCTTGTGACAATGTCATTTTCACAAACATTGTGAGGCATAAATAAGCAGGCAAAATCAAGTAAGTTCCGCTATGAACTACTCAGCTTAAAAGTTGTGATAGATTAATCTGTGCTGTTGTCTGGAAAACAATTAACCAGACACTGAAAATGCTGGTTAAAAATTAATTCTTTTTTCTCTGTTGTTCATTCCATGACATGTCTCTACATCCCTTGATTCATTGAAGGAGTTGAAATCCAGTTTAACATATAGATTTGAACCATATTTTTTTTCAGTGATTTACATTTGTGGTCTAGCTGTCTTTATAACTGTGCCTTGTTTAAATTAAATTATTATTTTTATGTTTTAAGTTCTGTTTCTCAAGAAATCTACTAGCAGAGAGTTAATTTCTGTGTAAAATATTTTTGTTTGCCTCAGTGGCAGGAGGAACATATAAATATGAACGTTCATAGCATATCAATAATATAATTAATGAATTTTGATATATTCATGGCTCAGTAGTAATATGGAATGAGTTACAGTGTTTCTATTAATAAAAAATACTGATTTGAAAGGAATATGGCCTTTTATCCCCCTCCCCCAATCACCCTGAAATGTGTTAAAAAGTTAGTCTATGAATTTTTCTCTATTTCTCAGAACATTGACTCATTTCATCTAAAAATTGAGTCACCATTAGAAGAAAGTAATCCTCAGCTACACTTATAGTAACACAGAATCCCTGTAAAAGACACCAGGAAAACTGGGTTAGCTGTAGCATGCATTCAGAGGAAATCATAGACAAAGGTAATATCCACTTTGTTATGCAACTTAACATTTTTCATTCTAGATAGAATTACTGGGTTTTTGGTTGCTGCAATGAAAAGGCAACATCTTTCAGAGCTTTCGAGAGAAGTACAGTTTCTTATAGAACTGTTGATTTAATGCCATAGTGTGAAGAAGCTGAACTGCCATCCTAAGCAAAGGCAAGATGAATGGATAAATTCTTCCCTTATGATTGTATAGGTGATTAGAAGTTGCCATAAGAAAATCACTGTTTTATTTTAGACTAACAGCAATACCCATTCACAACATAGTGATCATCTGCCTCTGTTTCTGGAAGGGGAACTGAATATATTCCAGTGGCTGGCCTCTGGTATAATCAATAGTAGAAGGGAAGGAAAATTTGGTCAGGAAAAATATAGCTTCAAAATGAAATAGTTGCATATTAATAGAAAAATGGAATGGAAATAAGAATTATTCCTTGTAAGAAAATAAGCTTCCAGCAATGCACGAAATTGAAATATTTAATGAAAGGGTCAAATCTGATGAGGGGTTTCTTGTGCTATAACTTTGCTGAGTGCTGCCGATCTAATTCTCACTCTATAAGGATATTCCCCAGTAACTGCTGCTGGTGGTTTCATAGTTAGCTATACCATTCAGTAGTTGTACATAGGGGCTTATATGTAATTTTTAATGCGTCTGCAGTAATTTAAAATGAATCATCTCTTGGTCCTAGACTAGAACATAAACTTCAGTTCCCTTCTTTATTGGTGGATTGAAAGATAATCTCTGTGTGTTGAAAATGTGACAGTATAGCCACAACATCTTCAAAGTTGCCTTTCAGTAGGCAGAGGTGTGTTTTTTGAAATAAAATAAATCCTCACTTAAATTTTATGCTAGTAGATGTGTTCTTAGAAGGGTTGTATCAACATCATGCACTCACCTTTAGATTAAAGTATCAACAGTATTTGTTCTTTTTAAAAACCCTCCATGTTTATATCTCATTTGAATTTGTCTCAGTTCAGCTTACTGCCTTGTTGTTGTTTCTGAGACTTTTCCCTGACAAGTAAGTGAGTTTTTGTGATCATAAAGGTATTTTTATATTGCAATTAAGTTCTATCTCAATCTTTTTGCAAAACCTCAGCAGACTTGGGCTCCAAATTCTAAAGAATGGAATTTCATTATATATGTATGCCTTAAATGTAGTAGATACTTGTTAGCCTTACGATTAAAGAGAGAGACCTAGAGATCTAACTCAGCTCTCTACAATGACAACATTTGAAACTAAGAGAGATGAATCCTTTTTTTTTTCCTCTTCTCCTGAGGTCCTGCATTTTTTGGCCTGTCCTTTATTCACACTGTTAATCTCTTAAAATAAAAACCTCAGAATAGATTGCAGTGTTCTTCATAGGGATGAAGTCATCTCTCTTTTCTTACAAACTGCTTCCTCCTTAAATATCCAAAGATAGCATCAGTTTATCACACTGGAATCTTCTCTTCAGTTGCTTTAAAAAAAAAAACCCAAACCCTTGAGGCTTTTCTAGTCATTGTTTGCAGTTTGCCCATTGCACCTCTATATTCACTGCCCATTGCACCTCTCATATTCACACACATTCTGAAGCTATGGCTTCCATTCCGTGCTCCTGTGAAAATCTGCGCTTTGCTCTGGATGAAGAATTTTTGTTTGAAGGAAAAGGAACAGAATACTAAGTGTATTTGTAGCATTCTGCCTGGGTGTTTTATCCCCTTTAGATCAGTCATCTGTAAGATTTATCATCTGTGATTTTCTATTTACTTTCAGATCTTTGAAGAAAACATTTGCTTTACAGCATGCTAAATTAGAACTGGAAGTCATACACTTCCTTATTCTATTATTAATTCTAAAAGTGTTTCTCTCTGTGTCCTGGGTTTTCAGTTTCTCTACTCCAGTTTCTTCATTTGTAAAATAAGGATAATTCCACTTTATTACTCTCAGAGGCAGAGCACCAATAAAGTACCATGACATGAAACAAAAGCAAAACCAAACAAAATCAAACAAATGAAAAAAACCAACCAACCAACCAACCAACCAACCAAAAAAAAAAATTGGGAAGAGATTAAGAGGTGAAGAGAAGGCAAGGGGGAGTGAGATAACAGTAACTCTAACACAGAAATTGCTCTGTAGACCTACAATCAGCAAAGGCTAGTTTGACTACAGAGCATTTATACACAGCTGTATGTCTCTGCCACACCTTTTCCATCAGTTCCTTTTCCAGAAGAGCAAAGCAGTAGGGATTTATGCACTGTACTTATTCCTACCTTAGTTATCTGAACAAGAACAGAAGAAACAGAGACATAGACTTCTAGTAATTTAAGATAAAATCCCTTGATATTAAGCTGTTAAAAAAAATAAACCTGTTGGGGTTTTTTTTACCCAATTTCACACCATCTATTTCACTTAATGAGAAACAAGTCTTAGGTTCTAAAATTTGGTGTAAAACTTTTTTACATCCAAATTATGAAGTCAGGAATTTGTGAGCCTGGAAGTACAAGGAAACTTGGAACTTGACACTTTCAGATTTCTATCTCTCTGTGTAGCTCAGAAATTCTGTTAAATGGAATGGATATGATCTAAAGTTTAACACCCTGGTAGTAATAATTATGGTGCACTAACAAGGAAGTAAAACTCTCAAATCATCCTATGAAAATGAAGGGCCTTGTATCCATCTCTTGCCTCATTGTAATGAAAATTTTGTATTTTGAAATTTATGCTTTTTGGGGGGTATTTTGAATATGTGTGTGGGTTTGTGTGTTTGTGTATGTGTATGTTAAATATTTCAGAACAAGTAAACACTGAAGATATGCTGAGCTTCTCTCCAGGAGGTTGGGTATTTTCTTGATTTCTAGTCTTCATTCTCAGACACTATGCTTTAGAATGAAACAACATAGAAAATATATCTGCACTGATGATATGTCTCTGCAGCTCTTTCTCAGGGGAATATTAACGTGATTAAAAATATTGGATAAAAGTAGGTGAAAAAAAAAAAAGTATGAATGGGCTGAATGACCCACTTAGAAACATATTTGGTGACCTGCCATGAAATAGTTAGGGAATGAAAAAGGCACTATAAAAAATTCTGCATCCTGTTGGGAGCCCTGATATCTTCAGTTATAATATTGGCACAAAGACTTGTTGTCACAAACAGACAAATAGTGCTTGTGAGTCATTGCTTTGATCCCAAAGTAGCATGCAAGAAAAATTGTCTCTGTTCATAATGCAACAAATTCAGTAAATGGTGGCAAATAACTCACCAGCTTACATAAAAGAACACACTATCCATGCTGCGTTAAAAGTTTTATTAATTGTTAGGTAAATACCAATTGCCACTACCTCTTTTACGTCTATTCACATATACTGTATATATTTGCATTGCAAAAGCAAAGCCCTCTGTATATTACAGTGTGTGTGTATCTAAAACAGGGTGCTTTCTAAAAATAGCCTGAAAATAATTTAAAAAAAAATTCTATAGTAAGAAGTGCTGGAAATCCTTTCTGGAGATTTTAATTTAGATGTTTGTAGAGATGTTGGGATATTTATTTGGTAGCACCGCCTATTAGTTACTTGTGTTTGAGTAGACGTTCAATTCACACACTATCAATTCATACACTATCTCTATGGTCCTTGCGAATGCCTGACTTCATATTTAGGGTCTATTCTACAAAAAAAAGTGTTTGTTAGTAATGCAGTCAGTGAAGAAAGATGGGTAGCTCTGGAGACTATAGGAAAGACTGCCTTTTTCTTAGGCAAGTTTTTCCTAATTAAGACAAAGCAACCATCTTACAGATAGCAGAGACTGCTAGGAGCCTTCTCCTTAGGAACCAGTAAGGCTTGCTTTCAGGAGCAGGCAGTGTAAAGAAACAGCTATTTCTCGTCTTACCTTCATAGAATTCATACAAGATGTAGAAACCTGTTTTACAGATTTGGCCCCAAAAGAGATATTCTTTTGTGAGGACAGAATTAATCTTTCTGGTGAAATGGGGTGACTTCAGACAGGCTAGAAAAATCATGGGGCCATAAGACAAAGAGGCAAAAGGAAGTTGTGTGCATGAAATAATGAAACCATTCAGAGAAGGGAAAATTGGAACTCAGCAAACCACTTTATTTTATTTTATTTAGATTTCATTTGCATTACTCTTTAAATTCCCATGGGGAAAAGACAACAAACCAAAACTGTGCAACCACAGCCCAGAGAGTAGATTCTGCAACCTTCTCCCATTTAGCAATTTCTTTTTCTTACATTTCCTTTTCTAGCAATAAATATCACTTAGTGGGTTGAAGTGTTTGACAAAAGACAGATTTGTGTTTTTCTGTTTGTACTTAATGAACACTGAGTACACACGGACAGACACACATGTGTGTGCTTGTGTGTTTATATTTGTTTAAAAATTCCACTGGAGACCAATATGTATAGGAGATGTACGCAGGGCAAAAAAAGTGCAGTTCGAATTAAAAAGAAGAGAAGGAATTGCAATTTCTGTATAATAACTGTAAGTTATGCAGATTTGTAAACATTGTGAAATAATGTATTAATCTATTAATATTCACTTTATGATGGCCATTTTTAATAACAACAGTTTGGGAGAAACAGCATTTCTTTAAAATTATAAATTTTAAATTGGAAAATACAACTTTAGATAATCATATTGGTTTTCAAGCAAGATGCTTTTCATCATATTTACATCCAAATAAAACCAGACCAGTAAGTAAAGCTAGGAATGTTGATTGTCATAGTTCATTCTCTTCTTTGTGCCACCAATCTAGTGAATGGGTACAATAATCCATTTGAAAAAACAGCTGGTGAAATACTTTGAATGTAAAAGAAAGACCATAAAATCCTGTGGGATTTGTAGGTATCTTCAGTAAGAATGTTTTTATTGTCACAAGCAGTGGTGAGAAAAAAGGGCAAAGAAGGTTAAAGAAAATACTAGAATAAAGAATTATTTTCCTCTATGATTGCTTTGTTTGTTCATGTGTATTAGTTATATAAAGTAGCCTTCTGATCTGTATCTAGGCAACACAAAATTGCTCCCTTTTAATAGCAAGGTATGAATGTGAATAATAATTTTAATAGGCACATACTGCAGAAGAAATAAATTACTGGTTTACCCTTCTGTAAAAGGTAAAGAGAAGCAAAAAATGCATTTTTGAATAAAGGGTCAACAATAATTAGATTTACTAAGAACTTTCAACAAAGTACAAGCACTTATAGGAAAAAGTTCTTTAATTTTGTCTCTAATGACATAATTGAAGAAACTTTTGTACACAGTCACCCTCACTTTTGCTTTTCTTCATTGTGAGGAATAATTTCACTCCTATCCATGCTTTATCTAGACAGATGAGAAAAAGTGACTTCTGGGGATCCAAATATGAAAATGAATTTCTAGTGCTTTTTTTTCTCCTCAGTTTATTTAGTACTTCACAGCATTGCATTGTATTTCTCGTTAGTATTCTTTAGAAGCAGGATAGAATGAAAGGGAACAAAAAATGTTGTGTCTGGTCATTTCTAGATATTCTTCCTTCTGCTGAACATTAATCAAGGGACAGACAACACACAGCAGAAGTGCTTTTAATGTGGTTAATGGTAACTTTTTTTCTTTAACTCTCAGTGGAATGTGAGACATTTTAGGATTATGTTCTTGAATGTATGATAATAGGGAGAAATATGAAGTATGAAGTTGTAGAAACCAAATCAAACCAAAGAGCTTAGCCGAAACTGCAGAATGTGAATTCCTAGCCCTCAGAACTGGTTTCTAAATAAACAATTATTTTTGTTACATTCACTTGTTGAAATTAACAAATAGAAAATTATCAGGTTTATAATACTATTTTGAAATACTCAAAACATAAATATTAAGCAGTGTCTAACCTTTCTTTCTCCACAATAACATCTGTTTCATAATCAGAAGAATGCAGGATGAAAACAAAGAGGTCCATATACTCAACATTTACATTTCATAAAGTAAGATACCTATATGCAAATCCAGAAGCAATTTAGGCTTTGCTGTATATTTAATACATCTTTTAGAACTGTCTCTCTTAATCTTTTGCTATGTTAAAGAATTTGAAAGCATCAGAATGGCTCCAGGAAATAAATATTTTTAGCTTTATAACCAAATTAAATCAAAGATTTTCAGGCTTCTCAGATACATCTGCTGTGAAGAATCATTTCAGAAGATCTGTCTTTATCTCACTGGAGTAACCAAAGTAAAATCTGGATACAGTCATATTACCAGTTTATAAAATTCCTCCATATTTTCTTTTGTTGCAGATTGATTTCTTACTTCAACATTTATGCCTTCTACTGCTGGTTTATAAGTATCATATTCTTACAACTACTTTTCTAGAATTTGAGCCCTGCAACCTCTTAGCTTTGCTTGTTTTGCAGAGGATCTCAGTTGCCTTCGAACATATTGAGGATCATTTGTAGTAGAAATTAGCAAAGACACACAATTTCTAGCAGTGATATATTGGAGTGCAGGTGAGTCAAGAGTGCTTGCTGCTCTAAAGCATGTCAGCTAATGCCAGGAGAGCTGGACTGATTCCACAGGAATAAGATTCACGTGGGAGATTTTGATAACATGTTTCAATTTCTTAAAAGAAGTGGTAGTACAAATCAGCACATGAAAGGCCATAGTTTTGAGAAGCCTGTGAGCTGCTGTCACAATCTTGCTCAGCCCTGACAGACAGCAGCAGTTTTTCCAGCCATCCCTCCGACCTGCATTGCTTCCCAAGCGGGATCTCTGTAATTTCCATCTTTCTTGTACTTTCTTTAGAGACTAGTAACTGATCACCTTCTTCCCTGCACTTTCAACACCACCTTGCTGGATTGGAAGATGAGTCCTGTCTAACACCCTTCTGTGGTTGCCTCCCTTGCACCCCTCGTGGCACACACAGGAGGTGCTGAGGTGGTGCTTGTCATGCCCTTAAAGATGGTTCCCATTAAACTTTTCTTGTCTTATGAAGAGTGGTTACTTAGTGGCAGATCAGAGTAAGACTGTAATTCAATGTTTTAATCTAGCTTCTAGAAAAGGTAGTAGGGGTTTTTTTGCTCTCTCTCCTGCCACGCTCTATAATAGAAGATTTTCTGAAGATTAATCTTCTTTTACAAAAATTTGCCCCTCTGAGTAGGGTCCTCCTACAATTCATATCTTTATCTGAGAGAACAAATTATTGATAATGTTGTGAATATTTTCTAGCAACTGATTGAGTTACTTTGGTTTTGAAATGTGTTGTTCTGACTACAACAGCAGTGGGCACTGAGGAGACGAGGTGGAGGGTACCCCCAAAAATCACATCTGACACTTGAGAATTGTTGCTTCATCATTTCCAGTGGTCTCTCAGAAATCACCAAAACAGAATACATCCTGGAGAAAAAATTAAGGGCTAGAGCACAATTTGGAGATACTTAGAAATCCCAAGAAGTGTTCGAAAGGCAATTCTAGCTTAGTCTCTTTATTCAAGTATTCTATATTCAAGTTTTCTCACATGGTCTGCAAATCACTACATGGATATTTAAACATAAACAGTGTAATAACTGAAACCGTCACTATTAGCTGAACAAAATAAGTGTATCCTGAGGTTCATAAAAAAAAAAAAAGGAGATTAATAATTCATTACTGTTAACCTTTACAATGATTTAGTGCTATAAAACATATATTATTTATCAGAGAAGCACAGGAGAAAGCACCAAAATCCAAATCCAAGAATAAATATATCAGTGAGGAAAATCCCACATTACCTGGAACATTAAATTAAACAAATCTAATCAACATTTCCTTTTCTAAATTATGAATGTAATAACTGAAAATCTAATTCCTCCCTAAGGCCCGTAGTAATTCTATCAGGAAGCCATTGTATACCACTTAAGGAAGTTTGTGTGATGCCTATGAAATGGTAGCTATTGTACTATTGTACCACAAACTCAGCTACCAACAAGTGACTCATATTAAAATGTCCAAAATTTACATGTTGGTTCTTTCATCTAATTTTAAAGGATGAATTTTACCTCCCTTGTTATTACAACTTTAAAAATCAAATTACATCACCAATGACATGGATAATAACACACAAAGAGACAAATACTGCCAGACAATAAAAAGTGAACAGTGAGTAGGGCAGTCTCCCATCAGGACTACATTTCATAGAATAGTGGTCGCTTCTACCTGCAAATTTATTTTAATGTTTTTTATATTGTTATTTATGTCATATTTTTATGTATGTGATTTATGCATATATATAGTAACATTGAGAATAAGCCTAACTGAATGCCTTGCAAAATCTTCAATTTAGTAAGAACTGCAAAGTCGAATCTTCTAAATCATCGGATTTTGTCCAAAACTGGTGCAAAATAGAAATAATATTTCACCTGTTATGATAAAGTTGTAGGACAAGACTGATCGTGACCTTCGAAATTTCTTCAGAGCTTTTTAAAAACCATGATATAATGTGCTAAAACAATCAAGCAACTTCATCTTTTCATTGATTGGAGCATAACATATTATTATCTTCAATAAGTTGAAGGAGTGTCTCAGATTACCAAAAAAAAGCCCATCTAACTTATGACTTCACTTTATCAAAATTGTCTGGCAAACATCACAGTTATAGATGTTTTGCTTGGTGTTTCTCTAGGGTTGCTTTAACTTAGAATAGTCAAAGTATACTTTAAAATATTCTGATTTCTGTTTAAATGATTGGATTAGTGAGGCTATGGAAGCAATAAAAAGGGGGTTATATATAGCTGAGAAAAGGAAGCAACACAATACAGTGAAGTAACTCATTATGTCTTGCAACAGAAAATGGTGCATAAGAGAGTGAGAATTGTCCATGGAATGGAAGCAAGTAAGACCCCTGCTAATGACCGCTTGTTAAGCACCACCCTTTTTCCTGTGGTCAGTCCTTGCAGAAGTCTGCTATCTGAAATCACATTTCCTTTTCTAACAGATTCATGATGTCTGGCTACCTAGTAGGCATGTCATTTTTGCTAAATGCTCCATTTTCGCATTTTCCTACTTTTTTCACCCCATGTAGAGTACTCTGCCCAGCTCTGGGAGAACATGGATCTGTCTGAACAAGTCCAGAGAAGGGCCATGAAGATGATTGGAGAGCTGGAGCACCTCTCCTATGAAAACAGACTGAGAGACTTAAAGTTACTCAGCCTGGAGAGGTGAAGGCTCTGGGCAAACCCTGTAGCCGCCTTTCAGTATCTGAAGGGGCTACAGGAAACCTGGACAGGAGCTTCTACAAGGATGTGTAGTGATAGAACAAGGGGTAATAGCTTTAAACTGAAAGAGAAGAGATTAGGAAGAAATTCTCTGCTGTGAGGGTGCTGAAACACTGGACCAAAGTAAGCCCAGTGCTTGCTCAGAGAAGCTGTGGATGCCCCATCTCTGAAAGTGCTCAAGGCCGTGTTGGACGTGGCCAGGTTGAGCAGCCTGGTCTAATGGGTGGCACCCCTGCCTGTGGTAGGGGGTTAGCAATTTTATTTCTCTTAAAAGTAGCATTATATAAAAGCAACAAAAAATTTTGGGTAACTTCTTTTTTTGAATACTGAAGGAAAAAAAATTACCTCGTTAAGTTCTTAACATTATGAAACCTTTCCTTCTCATTTTCACAGTGGTTTGTAAGCACTTGGGTTTTGACACCAGTATATTAATGCAATAATATTGTCAACTTGGTCAATTGTTTTTTCTCCTACCAAGAAAAAATTACACCTAATATCCTATAACCCTTTTATTTGAAAGATTCTAATCTTTTGAAGCTGATAACTAAAGATAAAAATCCCCTTGCTGTTTTTAAAGTTGGTGCTTGCCATTTATGTCATGCAGGTTAACTTTCCTGTCACTTTTAGGGGTAAACCTAATGTCTTTTTATGTCTTTAAAATATGCAAAATTTTTGTGTCTTATTTCTTTATTAGGGATATACAGCTACAGATGTTTTCTCTTCATCATAATATTGATTGTTTAGTTGAAAAAAGACAAAAGTATGTTAATTTAGTCTTAGTTTCATATAAGTTTCATTTATATTTTGTAGTGAAAATAATAAAATTATTTCTAGCTTTCATAGAACAGCACATCTCTTTTGGATGAGACAGGCACTTCTGCAAAGCAACCAGATGTTTTAGAAATGAAGATTGTGCCATAGCTATGGAATAATGTACTGGGCCTGGCTGGGATGGAATTAAGTTTCTTCAGAGCAGCCCATATGATGTGGTTTGTGTCTATAGGTAACAGTGTTGATAACAGACTGATGTCGTGGCTATTGCTGAACTGTGCTTACACAGGTCCAAGGCTTTTCATTTTTCCCATACTACCCCAGAGACAGTAAGTTGGGGGTTGACAAGAGTTTAGGAGGGTGAGCAAGAACCAGGGCAGCTGACCCACACTGACCAAGGAGATCTCCCATGCTGTATCATCGCACTCGGGGGACACAATGTGAGAGGAAGGAGTGGGGTGGGTTTGGCTTCAAAGCAGCTGTTGTTCAGAGCCTGACAAAGCTTCACTCTGCTTTTGGGAGGAGTCAGATGTTGTCCTTTGCTTTAGTTACTTTTTTCTCTTTTTTTCACTTATTGTGCTTTGTCTCAATCTATAATTTTTCTTGTTTGTTTTTCATATTTTCTCATCTGAGGAGAGTGTGTAACTGTATTACTGCTTCATAGGCACTCATGGCACATTTATCTTCTTAAATACCTTTGGATTTGACCATCGAGATCAGTGATGATTAAATATTTTCAAATCATAGGCTGATGACAGCAGATATTTATCAGTCTCTCCTCCAACACAGACACTTTTTTTTTTTTTTCCCCCGGCAATAACATTCCTAGAGCAATGAATTGATTTCAGCTTAGTTTATTTTGGTGGTAATCAGGCTGTTAATAATGTATTCAACAGTATTCTTTTTTATTAAACCTGCTGTTTTATTGATTGTATATTATGTAATGGCAGGCTCAACTTGTGAAATATTTGGATAAATAGTAGATAAGAAGACAGTAGATCAGTGAATGTTTTCTGAAATGTTTGATTCTATCATTGTTACTCACTATATTTTAAAAAATCTACACTCTTAATGATTGGCAAAAACTTCTTCAGTGGCACTTCCTATAGAGTTATGTGCTACTCATCATGAATAATGACAAAAGAATTGAATGGTGGGAATATGTTAAATCTCTAATATTTTAGATAACATTCATTGACCTAACCTCATTGCACAATAGCTTCAGAGCATTTTGCAATGAACAAGGCAAATTTAAGAGCAGTTTAAGTTTCATGTACTAATTTCAATTTGATTAATTAAAAATATTTCATTGTAGAATATCATAATGGCTTGACTGAAGGAAACTGTTGATTTCCCTGGTGTTCTGATAAACTCATGTTAAGAAGCTTTTTACTGTTTAGAAATATGCATAAAAATAGGTTTTAATTCTTTTTAAAATGTATCCTATTATCTTTTCTCATTCTTTTACTGCTATGTGTTCTTATACACATCTATTATCAAGGACATTTTCAAAAGACTTTTATATATTTAAGATTAGACATTTTCCTGAATTGTAAAATATAGACTTTAGGTTTCAGTACTGAATCAATAGAGAAACAAATAATAATATTCTCACTTCACCATCTCTGACCTATTCTTTTGCACTGCATGTAGTGATGAGATGTTCTTTTTAAACAAGCAGATTCAGGTTTTGTCTTCCCAATAGAAGTAATTTAAAAGAATCCATCAAGGCAGAAGAAGAAGACACTATATTCTTAAGCCCGAGCTAGAGAATTACATTAAAAAACACTGTCCTTTATATTTTAACATAATTATGAATTTATATGATAACTGTAAGGTGAGTTGTCTTCAATGCTTGTTTGTCTTTGCTTACCGTAACTTCAGTTAAAATTTAAGTGTGTGTTATTTGCAGCTGGATAGGGTAAATAGCCATAGCATGCAGAAATTCCCTTTTGTGACGACTGCTTCAGAATCACAGGCTATCCTACTACTTAAGTTTCTGAATATTAAAACATTTTGTTTTGGCAATAACACCTGTAAATCTCAAACCAATTTGTATCTGGAGGAAAGGCATTGTCATTTTGTTTTCAGGATGAAGAAGTATCTGTGTAACATTATTTCTGCACAGACCAATAAATAGCCAGTTGACAGTCCTCTCATCTGTTTTAGTCTCTAGGTAGATGTTTCAGGTGCAGCAGTGATGGTTACTCAGCTTTGCATAGGCCAGTCACTCTGCAGGAATTTTTTTTTCTGCTAAACTTATGCCCAGGGCACCATCACTCTATTTTGCATCCCACCAGCTCTACAGTAAACTTTTCATGGTACTGTTAACAGACATAGAGTCAAAACAAAAAAGGAGTGTATAGCTCTATTGATTCCAACCAAGATATCATCCGGCCAAACATTCTGTCTCCAAACACTATTGGGGATGTTTGGAAATGGTTAGGGAAGGGCAAGTGTAGGACAAATTTACATGATAATTCCCTCTAATGCTTCTCTATTCTCCAAATATTTATATTTCAGGGTCTTCCTGTAGTCTCTGTGCTCTTAGTAATCCCCAGTGAATTTCACTTCGCATTTGAACAGGTCCACTTTTACAGTGGCAAATGTGATAGGTTCATACAAAATCTATTAGAAAATATGAAGGCTCTGCTGTATGCTTGCCATTTGCTCTTTGCTTTGAAAAGCCTCTACTCTGGTATTTCACAAATGTAAACAAAACAGACGTGATTGTACTCCAAAGCACAGTCTCCAGTATCTTAGTTATGTTGCTTATGTCATAGCTCTGATCAGTTGCTGTACAAATCAATCTTTGTGGGTTGCCTGACAAACTGCAGTAGGCTATTCAGGCTTGGACAAAAGTCATGAAAAGGCATAAAGACTAAAGAAATGTGAACTCAGAAAATACAGCAGGGGCTTAAAAAGGAGGATTTAAATATATCAAAATGCACTAGCTTGTTGATTTTCTACAGATTTCCTTGTTATTAATTTCTCATTGTGATATCTTGGCTATTTATTGTGTCTTACCAAGTTCGGCATTATTTTTTATGTGAGAGCTATATCTCAGAAATTAAACATTTTGTTTTTAAGAAAACCTGTGAAGGGCAGAAGATGAAGCAAAAGCACTTCATTTACAAGGAAAAGTATGCCTCATTTCAAGATACACTTTTAAAACTGATTGTAGTAGCTAATAAAATGCGTGATAGAATGAAGTTTAATTTTTCATTATTTATATTTTCCCTTCTTAAATGGAAAAAAAGTCAAATATAATTGATTGAATTTCTGATTTTATTTAAATCTGAAAGTCAGGGCAGTTTACCAGTACCAAAATATAAGTTTTGATACTGTTTTGAGCCAGTAAGATAATACTAGCTTTCACACATCAAGTTAACCTCATCTGTTTCCACTGGGAAACAGTCCCCCCTCCTGGGGGGTGGAGAGGAGGGAGAGAGAGAGGAAAAGGCACAAAGCAGTGGAGGAACATTCACGGTTGAAATTTAGGCTTTCAGCCAGCCATCAAATTGATTTGGTATGCATTAGGCCCAGGGGCCAAAATATGAAGATAAAGAATGTACTTTTCTTGCAGTGATGTAATATTGGGTATTACTGTGTGCAAAATGTCAAAGGAAAGTTGTTGTGTAATTTATTTTTTTTTTAATAATTTAAAAAGAATGAGAAAGCAGGTCATAGAAATTAAAAAAAAATGAAAATTACTGTGAGATTGCAGTTATCTTGGTGATTTTATTTATCTCTAAGGGTGAAGCCATAGTTCTCAGATCACAATTTACTATCTTTAACATGATGGTGTTTTGGGGGTTTTCTCCACTGTCTGTATTTTTTCCTAAATCTGTGTATGTTTAATTGAAATTCTGTGGTTGGGAAAATATAATTGTGATCCTGACCATGTTCACACTAGTGTTTTAATTCAGATCAAGAGTGTATTTCCACAGAAAACTTCAGTATTGTCACCACTCCTTGCACATTGTTTCACATTTCAGAGAGTTCCTTACAGTTTAGGCCCTTCCAGGTGAGCCTCAGATGGAAGATGTCCTGCCCCTTATGCTCTATGTCCATGACAAGTCATTCATTTAGCCCATGGACCAGACAATAGTTTGGTCATGGTAAAATAAAGTACATGAAATGTGTGCAGTGGACAGGAGGTCCACCTGTTCTCTTTAGACTGACTCTTGAAGGTCTGCCAACCATGTTAGTGTAGAGATGGCCTCCAACCTCTAGACAAGGCCAGAGCTGGACAAAAGCAAACTTTCCAGGTGGATCTTATGGATATGTTTCCCTTTTCTTTGTCCCTGTGGGTCTCTGCATAACTTTTTAGTAGTAAAGGGGAAATATCACCACTAGTATGTTGGGGTTTGTTTAGTATCTCAGTAAGATTTCTGCAGCGTATGGGAAAACCAACTATAAAGATAGAACTAGTGATTTTTTTTGTCTAAGCGGGATCTAAAGGAGCCTTGTGTGTAGCTTTGTGTCTTCACTGCATTATCATAACAGTGCAAGCGACAGCATACAGCTTTTGAGTATATGCATTCTCAAAGTTTGTGGAAAAGGAAAATTCCCAGCAATTTCCATTTGTAATCTTTTTCTTCTTGACTGGTGCTATCTAGTAGTTTAAAACTAAAGCATTTTTCTTGAATACTTTCCTTCATAGAGTCAGAGAAAAGTAAAAAGTTACTTCAGGATCTTCAGTTTAAAGAAGCATTTTTTCTCTTCACTGAAGTAATCTAGAAAAAAGCCAAAAAACTCTGAGTGTTGTGTGTTTCTGGACAAATAGTTACTATTTTCCTGAATTTCTTCAAATGACTTCGAACAAATATTTTGATCTGATACTCAGAGCATGAAAGAAAATATATCCTTGTCAAGAAACGACAGATTTATGAATTCAGTTTGTGTCATGTGTGGCTGACTCTTTGCCATGGTGATTAGTTTTTAAATTAAGAAAATTTGTTCTTGCTATTAATGAGAAGCAGCAGACAGCTGTAGAAACAAAAACAACAACAAAAAATCTTCATCTGTTGAACATTAGATATTCATTGACTGAAGTTTTATCCAGTTCACCTTTTAGTACTTTTGGTAAGAATTCAAAATTATGAACTTCAACCAGCTTTAGCTTGATGCTGCTAGTAGAACTAAAACATGTTTAGGCTCTGAATATTAATTACCACCCTGCATTAAAGGTTACAACACTCTCTTTAACCAATGGATGTCATAGTCCTGATTGAATAAAGCCTTAATTATAGAATATTGCAGTGAGCTGCAGCAACAAAGCCAGTAAGTGGGTTATTCTTTCTTTGACAGGCTTAAAAAGATAATAAAGGCATGTGAAAAAAGAGAAAAGCACATCTGTTAAAAAAATAAATTGAGACAATTATGGATTCATAGTTTATTTTTTCTCCATTGGTATAGAAGAAAAAAAAAAGTTACTGCCATTCTTATGACTCTGCTTGCCATTATTAGAGACTTTTTCAATTAAAAAACTGAATCAAATGCTGTTTAGCAATATGCATACAATTTGTATTCTGCTTCCTCCATATTGTGAATACCTTCCACCCTGTGTATTTTCATTCTTCCTATCAACAAAAAAATTATTACAGCCAGTGCAAAGAGATCTGTTCCCCTTTGCCAAAGCACAGGAAATGTACTAGAAGGTCTTTTTTTCCCTAGGGACCTAAGACTCCTCTTCCAGTCAGGAGCATGGAGGTCTTTGTTACAGCAGGCTCAGGTGGTTTATGATAACAGACTCATTTCAAACTGCACCAGACCACAGATCTCCTGAGTCCTGGGTCCCGCTTCTAGCAAATTTGTCTGAACTGATAATTAGCTGGAAAAAACCTGCCAAGCGATGTCCTTGTTTTGTCTTTGACAGCTGTCACTGGTGCCTAAATCAGTAATGTCCATCTGAAAACTTCCATATGCTGTAAAGTTTTTCTAATAGACTTCTGACTCTGCTGTTGTCTAACAGGTGAAGGTCTGTGGGAGTTAAAGAGAGGACTGTGAGTACATGTCTCAATGTGGTAATTTGGACATTGCACAAGGTCTTAACTGTGAATGATAGGCAGCAAGGATAACTGCAATGTTTCACCTTAGCTGGTTTCAGAAAACCAAAATTAATCTCAGTCCTAATCTTATGGTCATTTTGTTCTCAGTTGCAAGACAAGCAGCAAACGTGTCATGCTTTGTTTCTAGAATCTGATAACCACGGTACAGTACAAAAAACAGCAGCGCAGCTTTCCCTGCAATTTCTAAGGAGAAAGACAAAACCTGATTTGTTCAGATAAAATCTCCCTACCAGAGGCTATATTGCCATGGATTTACCTGCTATCTTGCTAATAAATATCCTCTGTGAAATTGAAGTGTAATTCTTTTTCCTAGGCTTTTTTGTGTTCCTTTTACTATTTACTTCAGCCCTCTTTTTTCTGTTTTTGAGTACATCTATCCATATCACGAGTACAGTAATTTAAAGACCTATGTAGTTCAGGACAATTTTTGTAAGAAGTATTTCAATTAATGTGTTAGGGGATATTGTTCTCATTCATAGACTGGCTATCTCACATCTTTGCTCAAAAATGATTTCATAAGGTTTTGTACTCTACTCACATCCAGTTATAAAATGTTTTAAACCTTCTCTCTGTATTGTTGCATTGTTACAGAAATATTTCAAAAAGGAAATAGTGATTCTTCATAAATGGGACCTCTGAATCAGGGAAAAACAAACTAAAGCTAAACAGCACACAGAATGAGTTTCTCTGCTTGTGCTGGAGACATTTAACCAGGACCGTGACCTTTAAAAACAAACAAAAAAAAAGCACAGAAGATGAAAAGATGGGAAGATGTGTTGTGAATATGTAGATACCCTGTAGCTAACACTGTATCTGGTGAACTAAAATTATGGAGTTTTGCCTTATAGGTTTTTTAAGTACTGGGGACCAAGCTGCAAAAGGCAATTATGGATTGCTTGACCAAATCCAAGCTTTACGTTGGATTGAAGAAAATATTGGATCTTTTGGAGGAGACCCGAAGAGAGTTACTATTTTTGGATCTGGGGCAGGAGCTTCCTGTGTCAGTCTCCTGACACTCTCCCACTATTCAGAAGGTAACAATCCTCTAGGCAAGGAATCTTTTTTTTAATGTTAAAATGTAGTGAAACTGCCAAATGAGGCAGGCTGAATTAGAATTACATGAGGTCTGTAATATTTGTAAAATACCTACTAGCTAGAATTCTGGATTTGTATTAGTCAACACAAATATATTTATAAGGAAAACTAAATGCTATTACAGCATAAATCTCATGCAATAAATGCCACGGGCAATATACTTTCTAGCTTTATCAAGAGATTCCACTGGCTCTTCTATCAAAGAATTTGCCCTAATTAGAATGGAAAAGAGCAGTGACCTTTCTGATATTTTGTATACTCTTGGCTGCACTTCCAACATATATATAGATGCTTTCCTTACTTAGTAAAAGCATAACTAAGCTTTATTTAAAACGGTATTTAACTCACCACAAGTACTGTGTGATCCCACACAGTGTTATCAAGATTTTGGGAAGTCAGCTGTGGGATTTCTACCCTCAACACCTCACCCTCCAAAAAAAACCCAAACCCAAACCCCAAGAATGTACAGGACCAGTACTGAACCATAAATATTCCTGGTGATAAGACCAAATCTACAAAGACTTGATAAGACAACACCAAAATATCTATTGTATTTATAAATCCATGCCATTTCTATCACATTAAAACAGACAGAAATCTGTAAGAGAAAGCTAAGCCCTAGCAAGAAGTTCCAGCAGGGTGACTGGTAAACCTGCCTCATTTTGAAATACATAGAATTATGCTTGACAATTCAGTCTTTTGATACAAATAAGATTTCAGTGAATAGCTGTTGAGCAAGCCATGCCAAAATCAAGCAGATGGAACCATGAAAAATCTTACTGATCAAATCATTGAAATTTTGTAGTGTGTGCATTCAGTGATAATCTCAAAGGTATATCAACAAAATCCCCACATGCTTTTGTAGCTGTTACTGTCTTTGACATTTTGAGAACTTGACAGTAGAAACCATGTGCAGAAGACACCCGGATATTCAGTTTAAATATAAAATAGGCCATTTTAGTGATCTTACCAGAAAAAAAAACAGATGGGGCAGATTCACCAGTAAGCTCCCCTTGCCTTTCAGTCCTTTAAACAAAGAAGCTCTTCAGACTGGGTTTTCATTTCTCTTTATATTAGTGTACTCAAAACAACCAGAAAGAAGTATTGAATCTCCTCCTACTCTCTTGCAAAAAAAATTTAAATATGTTTTAATTCAAGATATAGGCAGGGTTACACACATATAAAATTCAGCATATAGGCAATGATAACATATACACACAAAAATAATTTAAAAAATTAAATGGTAAATAAAAAATGTCAGAATAGAAGATTCAAATGTATGAAATTGCTTTTAATAGAGCAGATTTTTTCAAATTAGTATCATGCATGGATTTTGTGAAGAAAATGAGAATGTGTAATTTTCATTTGACCTTTAAACTACTGAAAGGCGCATTTATGAGGTCATTTACATGTCAGAGAGGATATGATTGCTTTTAGCTGCCAGTCCTTCAAAGAAATTTTCACAGGACTACAAATGTGGTAAAGCCAGAAGATTTCCATCAGAGACACAAGAAAACTGCAGTGCAAGAATGAGTTTTGTTATTGAAACAGTAACCTGAAACCTTCATGCCTTATGTGTGTGGGCATCAAGGACAGGAGAGTTTTTAATTAGTAGCCTATTCAACATAGCATAAAAAGGGAGCAGTGAGTAGGATCTATAGGAATTTGTTTGAAATTTCAGTGTATGCATCCTTTAGGGATTCTGTAATCAGAGCTTTGTTTCCTTAGTAAAAAATACTTTTCATTTTTTTATATATATATATATTTTTTTTTTTTTATTTCTAATTT
>VZTH01010504.1:154527-310649 GCA_013397815.1 Aleadryas rufinucha | reverse complement strand
TTTTTAATATCTAATTGAATCTGTATTTAAACAATTTGCACCTGCAGGTTTGTTCCAAAAGGCAATCATACAGAGTGGAACAGCCCTGTCCAGCTGGGCAGTGAACTATCAGCCTGCCAAGTACACTCGGATACTGGCAGATAAAGTGGGCTGCGACATGCTGGATACCACTGATTTGGTTGAATGTCTGCGGAATAAGAATTACAAAGAACTCATTCAACAGACTATCACTCCAGCCACGTACCACATTGCCTTTGGGCCTGTGATAGATGGAGACGTGATTCCAGATGACCCTCAGATTCTAATGGAGCAAGGGGAATTCCTTAACTATGATATAATGCTGGGTGTGAATCAAGGGGAAGGTTTAAAATTTGTGGATGGCATTGTAGACAATGAAGATGGTGTTTCTCCCAATGATTTTGACTTTTCTGTCTCCAATTTTGTGGACAATCTATATGGTTATCCAGAAGGGAAGGATACATTGCGAGAGACCATTAAATTCATGTACACTGACTGGGCAGACAAAGAAAACCCTGAAACAAGACGGAAGACCCTGGTTGCTCTTTTTACAGACCACCAGTGGGTTGCTCCAGCTGTTGCCACGGCTGACCTGCATGCCCAGTATGGATCTCCAACATATTTCTATGCATTTTATCACCATTGCCAAAGTGAAATGAAACCCAGCTGGGCTGATTCAGCTCATGGTGATGAAGTCCCTTATGTGTTTGGGATTCCTATGATTGGTCCCACAGAACTGTTCAACTGCAACTTTTCCAAGAATGATGTCATGCTCAGTGCAGTGGTTATGACATACTGGACTAACTTTGCCAAAACTGGGTAAGTGTGACCCCCAGAATTCATTTTGTTGATAGCATACTTCTGAAATAATCAGTATCCCAATCCAATGACCTCAAAATCTGATTTTGAAGTAGTTGTATCAGAAATATTTGTATTAAGACAGGAGGTAAATGAGGCTTATTCATATTTAATAGATTTTTAATTAGTGTGTTCCCTCAAAGTATTTTCTTTCAGTAGTTCAGTGAGAATAATAACACACTGTATTTTTAGTTCAAAAAATAGGACAATTACTAAGACAAAAAGCATGTCTCAGAGAAAAGGTGGTTCACTAAGATACTGAAAAATCAGAGGCAACGTCTGCTACTTGAAGAAGGAACTGTCAGGCAGATAGCACTTATCTGCTACAAAAGAAAGGAAGTTCTTGTTTTTCAGCGACCTTCACAGGGATGAGGACTCAGGGAGGAATTAGAACAGAAAGGCAGACACTGGAAATTTTTTTTCCCTCTGAGGGCTATAATGGCAATAATAAGTGCTTGACTGGAATGAAGAAGAGGCTTAGATATAAATTTTGCTTTGAGAAGGTTAAAAATGTAAATTAATTCTGCTTACGAAAAAAATAAAGACATCAATATTTTGCTGAAATAGAGTTGTAAACATCAAGGAAAGAACCCTCAAAGCTTAATCTGTGAGTAATATTAATAAATTCTATTCTTTTCCTATAGCATTCCTTTAAGAGTATTGCAGTGTTTTAATTCAGCAGCAAGGGCTTTTTTGTTAACCTTGAGTCTTCAGTACTGAATTAAAACAAAGATACTTGTGGCACAAAGGGGCTGTAAATCTTTCCACTGAATGTTTAATGGTAGGATTGGGCTCTGGAAACTGCAGCTTTACTGCACTGCAGTGCACAGTGTGCAGATATATAAGAAAAACTCAGAGGCCTATTGTGAAGCACTCAGAGGCTTTAGCAGCCCTTGTAGCCTTCCATGAATCTAAATGATGTTCAAGGGAGATTTTGCAGTCTTAACAAGAACCTCAAGCATAAATTGAGTAAAAACCAATCAAATGCTTCAGGACAACTTACAAGGCAAAAAAAAGCTTTCGTTGCACTGCATATTAGACAAACAGGTACCTTTGAATGCAGAAACGGCAGAGTTCAGCAGTAAAAGTGAATTAACTGTGTAATATTTAGATGTATTTGACAAGAAGAAGTCATCAGTACTGGGATGGGCAAACTTCATGATGAAATCTTCATTTATGGACCGATAATGCTGCATGTTGGCTGTACCACACGCTCAAAGATGATGATATCATCAGTTTGTCTTTATTTTGGTAGATGAAATGCCATGTATATATAGAGGACTTCATGTCCTTACAAATATACTTAATTGGAATTATTATGGAGATGCAAGTTCTCCACAGTTTCACTCTTGTTTATAATTACTTTATGACTATTCCCTGTAGATTAAGAAGTTGTATTTAAGCAGTTTTTGAGGCTGACGGGAGCTTCTCACAGTCCCAGCTGCCACCATTACTCATAACTTCAAGCACTTTCCAGCTGTTGCTACTTGAAAGCTAATTTCAGCAGGCTATACCCAGTTCTCTGGTTATAAAGCCATTTTCATACTATACCTAAAGGCAAAACAGGTGTTTTGGGAGAGCCATTAGTCATTTCTGAAACTTTCCCATTTCTGATGAGACAGGAATGGGGTATATATTCTATTACAGACTCTCTCCCTGACAGACAGTCTGAAAGATGTGTCATTAGAAATGACCTCTAGCTGTAAAATTTCAGTTTTCAAAGGAAAGGAAAAGAGCAACACAATACATATTACCTTGATGAGGTCTTTTCTTTGTGTGAACAATGATTAATTGTTCTGAATAGTACAAGAGAATACTTGGAGGTAAAAAAATACTTTAAGATTACATTTTCTCTGCGCCTCTGGTTCCTCAAACAGAAAGCAAAGGTTGTAGCACCTCAAGCCTAGAGCAACAGGGGCTCTCTGGGGTAACTGTTCTCTGTTCTACTCATTCACTTGCAGTCTGGAATCCCTGTATGCACTCAGGTCCTTCAACTCTCAAGATGAGTTATTCAGTTCAAGACTGCTTTGCTGGGGGCCCTGCTTTGGGTTTCCCCTCTTCCCCCCCCGCCTCCCATTTTTTACTGATCATTTCCCATCCTTATTAGGATAGAACTTGTCTTGCTTTGTGTTCGTACCCATGGCAACACACGAAAAATCTTTTAACTGAAAGATTTTCTTTCACATTTCCCTTAAGGTAAGCCTTGAACATTAAAACTGCAGATTTTTTTTCTTTTTAATGTCTCTGAGACTTTTCCAGTCTCGATGGCTCTCACACAGAGGCTGCATTCAGGTACTTACTGTATAATTATGGCTCAGGTGGTGCATCATTCAAATGGACTGTGCTAGGCTTTTAATGACAGGCCATCCGTTGCTAAAAAAGACACATTGTTTAATGGGCCTACTGCCGAAGCTGGGTTTGGAGGGCAGGTCAATCTTGTAAAATCAGTAGGTGAACAACACAACACAAGGCACAGTGCTTTTATTGTGTTTAATTCTGAAGTCGATTACTGAAGCTAGCCAATAGGAGGTGACAAAGTGTTTAATAGCAAATAGTTTGTGCTTGAAATGAAAGCCTGGATGCTGCATTTTGCTAATCCTCCATTCTCTACCTAGCTATGACTCTTTTTCTTATTGTGGTGATTATTATTATTATTGCTAATAGTCCTTCCTCTGGCTTTTTCAAAACTATGTTTCTAATGTGCCTTAGAAATAGAAAAACAATTAGTTATAGAGTAAGTTTGAGATACTAAATTTGGGATACAAAATGACATGAAAATACAGTTTTTAATTCCACTATGCACAGAATTATATGTGAGAGCTTCATTAAGAGGTGCACTTGGAGCTTCAGTCTGTTGCCAGTAGTGATATCCTAATTGTAATGGTAATTTTATATGCCAAGTGTTCTGTTTGTTAGGGCCATGTTACTTCCTTTGCAGACACATCAGCAGGGGAAGAGTGAACAACATGAGGGGCTGTGTGCCAGTCCTTCATAGATACTCTGCCAGCTATGCTCTTGTGAAGAAGGATTTGAAGTTTCACACAGTAGATACAAAACCATGCTCTCATTAGAGGCATCTATCAGGTTTCTAAAAATTGCCCTCTTTTTGAGGAATTGCAGTACTCTTGCTCCCATTCATCCAGCTCTACCTGTGTTGGTATTGGGAAAGATAAGGATCTAAAGGATATATCCTTGTTTCCTTTGTATTTCAGATAAATAGTGCAGAATTATTTTGCTTCCGTTGATTCTGAAGCACAAAACTAAATGAGTTATTAAGAATATCTGTGTTTTTTATAGTCAATTTGGTTCTCTAATAGAAGACGATTAAACTTGCAATTATTAAAGTGTAGTTTCAAATCAATTCTCAGTGAAATCTTGGATGAGGCTGTTGTATTTCTTTTTGATGTTTGTGTTGGAAGAAAAAACTGTCTCCAATGGCAAATCTGTGTTAGTCAAACAAAATAGTGTAGTTATGGTTTGCGTTCCTTAGTACTTTTAAGGAGTCCTTAGCTGTTAGTGCTTAGCTGACTGGGAGCACGGCAACAGTGGGACCTGGTGATAATTGAGGAAATGAGGTAAGGGAAAATACGCCTGTGTACCAGTCCTTCAAGCAGGAATGGCTGTGCCATTATTTATATTGTGACAGAATGAAAAGAATCAACAGAAGAATGAGGAAGAGCCAGTTTTTCTCTCTTTTCCTTTTTTTTTTTTTTTTTTTATCATACAGAGAAAAGAGTACTACTGAAAGAAAATAAAGCATGTAAGGGCCTTTCAGAGTCTTGGAGACAAAGATTATGTAACTGTGAAGACATTTTGCTCTCCATTGAAGTTAGAGAAGGACACAAAATTAAAACACTTCAAGTGCATTAATGTAAGAGTTCCATTGTCCTGAGTGATAGTCAATGCTGTAGAAGAAGTAGTTAAAACATAAATGGCATTTCACCAATTTATAAGGAATTTGGGATATGAGAAAACTTCTTAATTCATCATTCTTCCCATGAAAATATAATCAGATATGAAATACCCAGTTCCTTCATTTGCCGTCCAGGTGAGCTCCTAATCGACCTTGTGAACAGGAGTGTGTGTTGCTCTTCAGTCAACATCCATTGCAGGCATATTTACTTTATATCACCTGAGAAAAAATTGATGCTTTGATCTTACATCTCTAGCTCATGAAGTGTGAATTGAATGACAATATACAGCAACATCTTAAGTTGTGCAAAATTGGTGCAGACTGAAAGTTGGAGGAAAAAAGTGACAGGTGAAATGGGATCATTCTACACATTAATAAAAATATGCCTTAAGTAAGATATGGTCTTCTGTCATATGGAAAAAAAGTTCAGGTGTTTTGTGATGGGGACATTTTTTGATGTAGAAGCTGTTTGAATTCTAAATGTGGTAAAAATAAGTAATGAGAGAGCAAAATAAATAACAATAATCATCAATCTTGTTATAGCAGTAGGATGAAGGAAAAAAAAGCCTCCCTACCAACTGGCAAATTGGGAAACAAGAAACCTCCTCCCTATGAGAGCCCATACTGTAAGAAGTACAGAACTGGAAATATATTGTTCAGATTATACTGTTGTCATCATGATTGCAATGCGTATTTAAAGGAAGGTTTCCTAGCAGCTATTGTTGTGAAATTACACACTTGAGCCTCAAGAACATCTAGAAACACAAAGGGGTTGTGAGAGTCTTAAAAAGGCAAGAGAAAAATTGAAACTCAAGTAACAGATCAAGAATTTTGTTGAGCAGATGATTTGATAGGAGAAATGATTGTCTGTACATCTATGTTTGATGCCTACCAATAAAACTGGAAAATGGTTCATAGTAGGATAAGCTGCCCAACTACCCAAGAAAAAAAACTTCACAAGACATAAGTTGTAACCTTATTAATTTTCTGCAGCGTACATAGCTGTATGGCCAAGGAAAGTAAAAATTCTCTTCTTTATATCTACTGAATATTTTTCACAAATGATCATTAGCCTACAAAACCAAGATCCAAGGCCATTATTAGATCCTTTATTTAAGACTGGACTTAGTTATTCCCCTTTTTTTTCGTAAAAAAAACCCAAAAACATTTAGATTCATATCTTCCAAATTCAGAGAGAATATTCAGATCATTTTATTCATTTTTTAAGTGATCAGCCCTAGAATTGATGTCAGTGGCAGAGGTCTGATATCCTCATCAAAGAAATTACTTGTCTCTAGGGCTGGCTGATTTTTTCCAGTTTCTCGTTTCAATGGACAACTTCATGCCCACACACAGCCAAGTAAACAAATATTCAAATACAATCCCAGACTCAGGTAATGTTATTTTCTCTCTTGTGTTTGGAGGAGACAGCAGCATAATTAGCTGCTCCTATTAAATGTAGTTAAAAATGAGATGGAGGTAGAGGATACAAGAGAGGGAAATGGAGGCAGATATTTACTTGTTCTGTAGGCTTTAGTAGGGGAAGGGAATGACAGGATACAAAATAGATAAGGTTGGAAGGGACCACAGTGAGAATGCTAATTTAAAAAATGTTATTTGCTAAAATAATCATCTGCTGTAACTTTTACAGGACCACTAAAAATTTTAAAAGTGCATGTCCAACTTGGCTGCTTTTTAAAATGGGTGCTCAGCTTATTCATCTCCTATACTGTGTATCAACTGTAACTGGTTTACAAGAGCTAATTTGAATCAGTTCTCTATAGGACCATTCCCAGAGTCTTTTATGATGTGAATCAGAACAGCAAGGGGGAATGACACAAGATTTTGTGCCAGAACTCTTGCAGTATTTTGAGTTTCTGAGAAGAAATACGTTTTGCATTTTGATAAACTTGTTGATTTTTAATTTGCTTTAGAATTTAGATATTGAACCCCAAAGTTCTGCCAAAGTAGATATATTGAATTGGACCAATATCTTTGCGTTTAGATTTTCCAAATCTTTCAGTCTGTTCTTCAGTAACAAAAGAAATAGCTTTATTTCCTTCTTCAATGCGTGTTAAAGTCCCTCAAAGTAGCAGCATACATCTGTTTCTGTACTGCTTGGAAGGGAATATTAGTTCTCTAGTTTGAACTGGAATGAACAATTACAATTAATTATCTTTTTTTCCCAAACTAACACAATTTGGCTAACTGTTGAAAGAAAGAAAGAGAGAGAAAAAGAGAGAAAGAAAGAGAGAGAGAAAGAAAGTGAGAAAGAAAAAAGAGAGAGAAAGAGAAAGAAAGAAAGAAAGAAAGAAACAAAGAAAGAATGAATGAAAGAATGAAAAAGAAAGAAGAACTAATGGTAAAACTTTCAGAACCTCTAGTTTGTATAATTTATATCTTGGTGAAATGGGAAGGATTAGACATATTTCAATATTTAAAAAAAATTCAGCACACTAAACCGCCCCAAAAACCCCAAACACTAAAACCACAAACATAAGTAAGCCAAAATACCAAAATTATATGGAAAAAGAAATCTTCTTTTCTCTCAAAAAAAGTAAGATTAATTCTTTCAGGTAAGAAAGAATATAGAATCATAAGATTATTAAAGTTAAATTACCTGTCTCATTTAAGAACTAAGAAATAGGTCTTTACATACAGCAAAGGAATGCTAAAGTAGGCTATCAAGTTCATGGGCTTTTGAAAATGGAAAAAGAAAAAAGATGCTTTAAAATCTGTTCTGATGGGGTTTGGTATTCCCAGAATATACATAACTGTATATTGGAAGAAAAGGAAAATATTAGAATTGTTTTCACAGGAAATAAACTAATGCATATAAATGAATAAAAAGGAGAATGGAAAGTTCTGAGTAATGCACAGGAAATAAATAATGTACTCTCAGTATATTACAAAGTCCCAGAAAATACTCATTGCTGGAAGAGAAGATTCAAAGTCATGCACAACATACTATTAAACTTAGTAATTTTAACTTTCTGTATTTTTTCATTATATTTATTTAAATTTTTACTAAAATTATAAGGATATGCATATATTAACCATATCTAAATGCTCTTTGTGGCATTGGTTTGTCTTTATTCTGAACCTGTAAAAAAAAAAATTTGGCTTACCAATTTTGAAATGATCTCTGATTTGTGTACCACTCTTATCTCTACTATTACTTAAGTAATATAAAACTTGTTGATCTCAGTTAATGTATTTCTCATTTCTATATAGTGAGTCACATTATCCTTTGGCCTCCAAACACAGTACTTCGTAGCAATGATCACATGGAACTCTCAAATAGTCATCTGCTAGTGGAAATGATGGGAAGATTTGTGACACAAAGGTAGTTCAAAGGTTTTTTCGCCAAGCAGATATCTAGATGCAGGAGGACTAATAGCTCAATAAAGGAACACAAAGAGAAATAGTTCCCAGGTACATGTATTAGCCCTGCTACTTCAGGTTTTGAAGGTTTTTTTTTTCTTATAATATACACAGCAAGCATAATTTTGTGTGTTCACAAGGACTTCCAATATTGCCATAGGGTTAGATGCCCATATTTACTACTTACAGCAGTGGAAGTAGTGGTGCCTTAAATGAGAAAGTTAGTATCAAACCTGGAGAAGAGTTGAACCTACACATTTACTACGGGAAGAGGTAGTTAGTATTCCTTAAGACGGTATGTCTCTAAGACACACTCCTTAGAGTATGGTATTGAATCACAGAACTTCAGATGACTTTTTGGGAACTAAAACACTATGATTTCTGCATTTTCATGCAGAAAAAAAAGATTTTCTAAGATTAAAAAAAGATTATAGTATCTGAGCTGCACTGTACAGTAAGTAATTTTCTTCTGATTATTTATTAACAGCTGTTCTTCAGTTAGGGAGGACTTTCTAGCTTCTGCTTTTAAGTTACTGTAAGTATTGAATAAACTACTAACTATAGGATTGAGAGGGTTTGGTGGTTTTTTGCTTTTGTTTTGTTTTGGTTTTTTTGTGGGAAGGTTAATGACTATAATATTATCTGTTTTATTTTTTTTTTTAGAGATCCAAACCAGCCTGTTCCACAGGACACAAAGTTTATCCACACAAAACCCAACCGCTTTGAAGAAGTGGCCTGGTCCAAATACAATCCTAAAGACCAACTTTATTTACATATTGGCCTGAAACCTCGAGTTCGTGATCACTATCGAGCAACAAAAGTTGCTTTCTGGTTGGAGCTTGTACCACACCTTCACAACCTGAATGAAATATTTCAGTATGTTTCCACAACAACTAAAGTCCCCCCTCCTGACATGACCTCATTTCCATATGTGACCCGACGTTCTCCTGGTAAATTATGGCCAGCCACCAAACGCCCAGCAATGACACCTGCCAACAATCCCAAACATTCAAAAGACACCCATAAAACAGCTCCAGAGGATACAACAGTTCTGATAGAAAACAAGCGAGATTACTCCACAGAGCTGAGCGTCACCATTGCTGTGGGGGCTTCCTTGCTGTTCCTCAATATTTTAGCTTTTGCTGCATTATATTACAAGAAGGACAAGCGGCGTCATGAGACTCACAGGCGCCCCAGCCCCCAGAGGAACACCACCAATGACATAGCACACATACAAAATGAAGAGATCATGTCCTTGCAGATGAAGCAGCTAGAACATGACCACGAGTGTGAATCGCTGCAGGCCCATGACACACTGAGACTCACCTGTCCGCCTGACTATACACTCACTTTGAGAAGGTCCCCAGATGACATCCCGCTAATGACACCCAACACCATAACCATGATTCCAAATACATTAACAGGAATGCAGCCTTTGCATACTTTCAACACCTTCAGTGGAGGACAAAACAGTACAAATTTGCCCCATGGACATTCGACCACTAGGGTATAGCTCAGCCCTTCCCCATCTACCCTCACAAGCCACTTGGAAGAAAGAAAAAAAGAAAAAAAAAAGAAGATAAAGAAGATGAAAAAGTTATCTACCATCCATTGAACATCTTGTCAAAATCTAAAGTAAAAATAAGTAAAAGAGAAGGACAGTCATTATTTTCTTACTGATCCTTCCCACAGAAACTCACTGATGTTAAAGATCAACTACAAACCCTGTGAAATGTGAAAAGTGTACATTGCTGTTACGATACTGCTTTAAGATCTCAGCCACTTTGATTGAAAGTTAAGGCCAGAAGAAGTCATTTAAAATGGTGGTTTAAGTGTAACAAGCAAAGCAGAGTCTTCTGGAACACAGAGCCAGTGACTGTACAGGTGTTTTGGTTTGGTTTGGTTTTTTTTAATAAATAAAATTATAAAAAAGATTCTTTATGTGCCATACAATGAATGGCCGTTGATAAAACAAAGACATCACCATGGGCTTTTATCCAGCATATGAAGCTGTAATTCAGATGGGGAAAATAGAATTTTATTATTAAAAACAAAAATTAAAAAAAAAAAAAAGAGGAGGACTGACTATGCAGTAAAATACGTATAGTTCTGTGCAAAGAGATGACTTGCCAGCCTGAACTATATTTAAAGAAACTTTGTAAAAATGTACATAGCTGTGAGTTTAAAAACGAACAAAAAAAGAAGCAGCTTTTATTGATGTTTTCAGTTTGAAAAGAGCTTTTAGAAAGATTGTGCATTCGATTGTGACCTATGTGTATATACATTAGTCATATGACCTCTGTTTTCTCCAAGACCAGAGGAGGAATTTCTTCTTAATTACTAGTGGTTAACAAAAACCATGAGTTTTTTCTAACATGTTTCATTTATATGCGGCCATGGTGTCATGCAGAGGATACAGTTGTCTGTGTGACCTGCGTATTTTCTCTTACAGGTTACACTAGTGCATGTTAAAAGTATTCATAGGAGATTGTTGTTCTTTTCTGAAACATTTTTTCTATAATTTAATTTTGTGTTAGCCTTTGTTAAATTCCAACACAGCAATGGATTGGAAAACAAAGAAAAAATACAAAGGAAAAAGATTATTATTTTAAGCTTGTTGAACTGAACCAAGAAACATCCAATAATATACATTTGGAGTCCAGTTTGTAGTTCTTGGTTATTGTGATACATTAGGAAGAGTTTTGTGCCCTGACAAAAGCAACGAAAGCCTGTGTTTTGATCAGCCTTCTCTGAGGAAAACTAGCTCTATATTCACCAGCAGTTGCAGTGGAATCTCAGCTGAGAAAGCACCTCCTTAACATTGCTAAATAAAATAAATGTACAATTTGAAAGCTGGGAAATGCAGGGTTGGTTGGCTGGCTGTTTTTCAAACTGTTCAGAGTGATGAGTGTGTAAAGAACGTCTCAGCCCAGTATCTTGTTTTGCACTTGAGAGTGTACCTGTCAGAAAATTCTTATTTGCTGATTCATTGCACAGCAGTCCCACAGTCAGTGAGCCTTAAAGAGAGAGAAGCAGAGAAATCATCAGCTGTTCTGCATTTGAACAATATTGAAAATCCCAGAGAGCATCACTCTCAGGAAAGGCAAAATTATTAGCTGATTATTCCCTTCTGCCTTTCCTTCACTAGAAAAACAGGGGACAAGCAGAGCTATCAAAGTAACTTAGCAGTTTGATTCAAACAAATTATTTGAATGTGAAAAGCTAGAAAATAGGTTTTGCAGATGAAGATTGCTTTATATTTTGTCTTTGAAACTTACTCCATCATCGAGAGACAGTAACCAAAGATCTTTGAACAAATTGGTCTGCACTTGAACATGATTATCCCAGATGTATTTTCTATTGTTAATTCACAACTAAACTGCATTGATATCACATGTCCCATAAGGATTAACACAAGATGCCTTGTACCTCTTCTTGTTTTCTACACTTTTTGTTTTCTGATAAAATACCTTGAAATAGTCACCCCTACAAATAAAATCAAAGACAAGGTGATTCACTGAGGTCTATTCATCTGCACAGCTCTTTGTTTTAGCAGGCAGTAAAGAAAATTCTGAAGCAAAGAAATAAAAAGTTAATGACATGACAAAATTGCAACATGTGGCTGATATAATCCTTTATCTGCAGTAAATGTGAAATAAATCAGACCTGGAGCTCAGGTTGGAATGCGATGAAGCGGCAACCCCAAAGTACAACTAGTAGAAAATGGAAAATTGTTTTGTTTTTTTCACTGATCCATCAAGTAATATATTAATGCTGACTCTATACCAGGCCATTTCCACCAGCTATGTAATGCCTCAGCTGAGATGCAGCAGTTCATAGCTCTTAGAAAAAGGTTTAAAAAAAAAAGTAAAAAAAAAAAAAAGTAAAAAAAAAGGTAATGGTGCTTGGCATCATAATCAGTTGGGTATGTTTGTAATGTGAATTACAGTATTTGTTTAGTACTTCCAATTGTCTTCTGCTAGCAATATGTACAGTACTGTGTCAGGCTTGTGACATTTGGGTAAAAAAAGTTCCTGTAAGTGAATGATTTTAGCTTTTAAAAGTAATTACAATCAAGTTGATTTAATAATTTGATACATCTGGACTGATGTATGATTTATAGAGGGAACAGATTTATAGGGTCTTCATAGAATTCTATAATAATTATATCAAAATATACTTTGAAACTGTAAAAGAAAAACAAAAGTACTTTCCCAGGCTTATATTCTTGTCCTTAAGAGGCACACAGGGTTAAATGGTTTCTTCTGTTATTGTTTTGCAACTTTTTGTTTTTTTGCCTTAAGTAATGATAGAAGATATATATGGCTGGACACATATGTATAAACTTTTCAGCAGCATTTTTAATAATAAAATATCACGGTATTTTCTAATGCTTTGTGCAAATAACTACGTGTTCATCCTTTTGTGTAGAAAGTCTTTCAGAGGTGTGTTTTCTCTCCCATCTCCATTTCATTATCTAATGTAAACAATGCCTTGATACTCAGTATAAAAATATTAAAGTAACAGAGGTTGCACTTTTAAGTTAGCATTGAGTTTTCATGGCTTTTGTAGTTCTATAAGCCTGCCAGTAAAAGGAAAGCAACTCAGACAATGAAGATATAAGAGAATAAGCTCCATGTATTTATTACCTGTATGCACTGCAATTCCCATTGAAACAATGGTTTAATTGTTTTGTTAGCATTTTCTGAGGCACTGAAAAAAAGCTTAGGTAAGCAGTTTCTCATATTAGTGTATAGCTTAGCAGCTGAAAAATGCTAAAAATATATCTTCTAAATTAGGGATCAAAATAATGCAGATAAATCTATGATTTATGTCAAGCTCCACAAGTCAATATGCTTTACTTTTATATTTTAAATTTAGATAAACAATGAGTTTTGTTAAAAAAAAATTATCGAAGAGTCGCCACATATGTTACTCATATGTATTTGAGGTATTTACATATATTGCAAGAATGTTAATATCATTCTTCCTTCAAAGGCTGAGTAAGTAAATAGTTTGTTCTTTTATGATGTTAGATTCTGTTTATCAACCAGGTTTCCTTTCACTGGAAAGGTACGTAGACACTAGTAATTTGAGCTGGGTATTGCTTTGTTTTTGTAACTATTCTGCTGAATAGAGGTACTAACAATAATATTTGACAAAGTTTGAGCATATTAGTGAAGAGTATTTGCAAAAAGCAAAGTCTGAATTATTCATATTAAAATTTTGATATGAAGACTCAAGCTTCTGAGGTAGAAACATGCGCCTACTGACCTAATCAAGCAGCTTGAATTTTGAATACTATACTTGTATATAATGCTTTTGCAAATAAACTGCAGATTTAGAGTTGTTCAGCAAATATGTTTAATTACAGGTACACTTCAAAATTCCACATCTTGCTCTCAGATAATTCACACACACAAAAAGGGGTTAGAATTGTGTAATTTCTGTGAATTGTTCACCATAAATTTCTGGGTGAACTCAAAAAATTAGCTTCTTTTCAGCTAATTTGTTTCATATTTAAAGAAAGGAACATCTTCAGAACTTTGTTCATGCTAACTTAATACAGTGTTATTTTATTTCTTTACTGTCTGAAATATAAATATGCAGATTAGTATGTTCCTATTTTGGCTTTGCTAAGAGTATTAAAATTTAATGGTATTGATATCACATAAAAATCATATGAAATTATACAATGATAATTATGTGCTTGTCTCAGTTTTGTGGTTTTACATTTGTATAATTTAATTATTGTCAACTGTTTCTCATATTTTCATCTGCAGCTGTTTGGCATCACAAACCTCATCAGCCTGAATCTCTCCAGAGGCCATTAGCAGCTGGTAAAAACTGGGATTTTTATCCCACTAGAAATTATGATATTATATATTTAATGTCATAATATTTTAAAAGCTTCTCAACACAGCAAAATAGCCTGGAAAGTAAGATAGTAACATTTTAAAGTAAATGAAAAATAAAGAAGGGGTTTGGAAATGTCTGAACACCTTGTTTGAGCTATAGCATAATAAATAATATTTCACTTTTGGATGAAGTTTTGATTCAAGGCATTTTGTTTGGTGTTCCACAGCGGGCGCTAAGGTCCTCACTGTGTCTTCTAAAAGTTAAGTTATGTTTTAATGAAGTTATGCTTTCTCAGTCTTTTGCAGCCTACCCAATTTATTTCATCCGATTTTTACCCTTGTAAAGAAAATCAGATCACTCAGGGATGACTTAGACACAATCCAGTCACAAAGTCCAAACCAGAGAAGGAGTTTTGTCACAAACCAAGTGAACCGCAGCTCCCCTAAGACACAGTAGTAATTAAAGAGAATATGCAGTAATATCCCAACAATTCAAATGTAAAATAAACATCTATAACTAAGGTACATTCTATTGTTATCAATTGAAAGTTTACAAATTTTTGCAATACCTACATTTTCCTAACTTCATTTTCCACCCCTTCTCCACATAAAATAACAAAATCTTTTCAGACAGTATTTTCTGGAATATCCACATACGTAAATGAGGAATGAAATAGATGACCTCTTCTTGTTTTCCCTTCTACAAGTGCTGAAAGCACAAAATGTTATTCCTCTAGTGCCTTTTATCAGGGCTTCTAGGTTAGCTGGGAGATTCAGAGTAGTCCCATTCCTAGGTCTCCAAGTGTAAATAAAAGGGAAAATCTGGAAAAAAAACCTGACATATATTGGCTTTGACTTAGACTACACAGCACAGTTGTATTTCTCTCCAAGAGCCAAAGATGCAGTACAAAAACAGAAGAGAGCTTTACCTATGTTTTATTCTTAAAATACTGCATTTCTAGAAACCACTTTTTTTCGACATTTTGATGTCTGGTATCTTGCTTTTTGCTGTACCTAACTCAAAGCCCTCACTCATTTCATGTCCTCTCATATCTTTTATCTCTTTTTCATCAGATACTTTCCAAAAGATACAGATATGTTTTCATGTGTGCTTTTTTTCTGTCAAAACATTTAAGTTTGGCTTCAGACTTGTTCCATTCTCTACTGTATGACTGTGAGAGAGAATTTTTCATCTGACATTTTCCTTGCTGCTTTTAGTGTTTAAGAAGTTCTACTGGAGCGGTATTTACATGACAGTATTCCTCATCCTTGAAATGAATCAATTTCCATGACTGCATTTTGAGCCATCCTAACAGCTTTGCTTTGACACAATGTATGTCTTAGTGGGAAGTGCCAGCTTGCAGCCAGCTCTCCTGTTACTCTGCAGCTTTTATTATTGTTATTATTCACTGTTGGCATTTGTTTCTTTACTATATTGATCTTTAATCAAAGGTAAATTAAGTTAGTATGCCATTATATTCCACAGTGAGATTTCTCAAACCCTACGTTGTTCGTAATTCTTGTTTAGATACAGCTAATTACATTGTTCCACCAAAACATAAAAACCTTTCTAAGCTATTATGTTTCCTGATTCCACCATCAGTGCAAACTAACAGAGAGCTGGCACAGTCAGCCTTGTATGACAAGAATTCATGGTATTCTGGCTTCCACTTGGTGGGGACTTGTTTCATATATATAGGGAAATAAATACAATTAGCATTTTCATGCATCAAAATTTCATTACATCTTCTCAAAGGTGAGCAAGACCCAAGGTAAAATTCAGAGAAAATCTAGGATCCTGCATTTATGGTTATTTTGTATAGGCAACAATTTGCAGGTTGAGCTGCATGAGTGCTTTGTACACTTCAGTCAATAGATATCTCACTTCAGAAACTAGAGTGGAATTTGAGGATTACAGGAAACGAAGATAGTATTGAAAAATTATTTTTAATGGGGTTTCTGCCTTCAAGAATGCCAGCAGCAGCAAAGAAACTGCAGGAAGAGTGTTTTAAAATAAATAGGAATCAAATGCAAATTGTTTCTAAATGAATTTGACAGGAAGAAATATGATACAATGTGATATGAAATGACCTTAAAGTACTGTGATGGATTTCTTCTGTGTGAAGGGCCAACAGAAAAATGAAAATTATCTCAAAGGACACATTTTTACAGGCACTAGCCAAATTAAATCATTGCAGAAAATGAGACTGTAATGGAATTCTGAACAGAGGTGTTGTGTCATAATGTAATACCATATAGATTTAGATATGCAGAACATAATCTACAGTGCTCATCTGGGTATTGAGAAGTATAAAATTAGATCCCAAGATGCCCTACTTTAGCCAGAAGACAGTGCTGCCATTGTAGATAACATAGCAAACTGAAATGTGGACATTTCTTAGGGAATGACATAAGATAGAGTGCCAGACTCAAAAATTAGGGAAGAATGACAGTACAAGCCAGGCGCAGGTCCTTCCTGGAGAATCATCCTGTATGTAGGCCCAACAGAGGGCTTGTGTTCCAAATCTGGTTTTTTTCTTTATTTCCCTGGTGGGGGTCCATGGAGAGAGAATGTCCCTGGAATGTGCTATTTTCCACTAACCGCTGGCCCTCGAGCCCTCAAAAATCACCAACAACTGATATGTTAGAGGTCCCTCTAAGCTGGAGCTGGGGCCAAGGAAGAAGAAATATGAACTCTTTACTTATTAGCGATTTTTTTCTCTTCTTGGTGAAGGACAATCAGAAAGAATTAAGAGATGAAGAGTGATATGCAGCTAACTTCCCCCAGTACTCAGGGAAGGGCCAGCCAAGCACCTCACTCAATTTTCACTAGACTGGGTAAAAAGCAGTGGGGGTATTCAAGGAACAGTGGTCAGTGAGGAAATTGCTGGTGATGGGCAACAATCAACTGCTGAGTTGATTCATGAGGCTTGAAAGTCTCTCTTTCACCCATTATAATGGGTTCATTAAGAAATATCTATGCTGCTCCCCAGACTGTAAATTCTGCACCATTAATATAGCAGAAAGCCGGTAAGGATGTGATTAAAATTTAAACAAAAAATTAATTACCAAAACGAAAGCTCCAGCATATGTGAGAGAAGTAATACTCAGCATTGCATTAATCCTCTCGTCTGACTGCAGATGTTTTATTATACCTCCAAATTAAGACACAATAGAGATTTCTGACAGAGGCATGAGAAAAAATCATCAGGTGTACATGCACAAAGCTAGGAAGTGGAATTCCAATTGCAACAGCTCCATAAATTGCTGCTCCAATAAATAGTAAATTTGAAGTTACTTACATTTTCTTGCTAAGTTTTTTAGAATGCAAAGTAATGTATACCAAGAACACAAGTAATAACTGCTAGGAACTCTCAGACCTGCAGCACACAGCTAAAGAAAAATGAAGACATAACTCCTTGGAACTTTGGACAGCTGAGACCAGGTTTCTATTAGGAACTGGGTCCTCTTCAGCTCCTACTACCAAACTCCCATACAGATCTTACGTGTCATGAACTGTTTTCTTGTGAAGAAGTGTTTCTTCTAGAAACCTGCCATGTAACCAGGGACTAACAGAGATTGAACAAAAAAATATCTCCTCAGGGTGGTGGTAATATGTCAGTTACTGCACTGACCTCTGTAGAGCAGGTTGACAAACTTCCTCAGCACTCAGTAGTTTATTAATAGACAACCAATCAGAAAAAAAAAAAGTCTATTCATTAAGTACCATGTGAGAAACAACACCAACCACAAAGTAGAAATGAAGATATTGCCTGTTAATAAGATCACTGTGATATAGAAGCACTTCAGCAATTCCCAAAAATCATTGTGAATCTGGCATATCACAAATAATTCGGAGAGTGCAGGTGATGCTGGAGGAATAGGTAAACACTTTTTAATGTTGCACAGATGTGCGCATTTGTACTAAACCGACTATAATTCTCCATTTTGAATTCAAGATCTGATCTCAGCTTTATTTGTCACCTGGAATTATTTGGTTTTACGTCTTTTTGGATAGTTGTGGAATTCATGCATTCTGAACTTGTAGAGTTTTACTGTAATCTCTCTTTCCTTAAAAATAGAGTAATTAACAATGGGAAAATTAATACTTTTCAGTTATCTCAATGATTGCCTGAAAGAGACAATAAAGTTATTTGAGAGACTGTATGTCTGAGCATACAGCTTTTTACAGTTGTCCAAATCTGCAGTTCTGACTGTAAGTGATTAGAAATTTAGCAGTTGGTTTCAGAGCAGTTTCTACATTGCAAGCCTTGAAATGTTAAACATAATTTGGGGAAAGAAGGTTTTTGGTGGATATACCATCTCAATTATTTTAATAAGCAATATGATGATTTATGTGTAAATATATAACCTTTATAAGAACTTCTGCTAACATTTGAGTCTAGAAGTCTACATATTTAGATACCTGGGATGTATTCCTACATCTATCTATATATGCAGATCTATTTATGATATATATAATATGGTTATTATAGGCTTCCTCACTGCCAGTTCTCAGTGTCACATTATAAAAGCTATTTTCAATTATTTACAATTCACAGAATACAAAAAAAATATTCAAGTATTTCACAGGTGTTTTGTATCTGGTCTTTTTAAAACCTTCTTTTTTCATAGATTTACGTAAGCTTTTGCTTTGAAGATCCACACAAAAAGGCAACTGAGGGAAAGGTGAGAAGATAATTTGTCTTGTCTATTTTAACTCACTTGGTGAAAATAACTCTCCACCTGCAAAAATTCTGTTGCAGAATGTAGACCTCAGTTGTTCCTCAGAGAAAAAGAAAAAATCCCATTCATCTGTAAAAAATGAGGTTACAGAAATGTGAGTAAAAGCAAGTTATGCAGAATGGACAAAGGCGAGTCAAGAGGATGGCAGGAGCTGCAGAAGAAATGTGGCTGTTAACCAAGGACACATGAGGAGGAGCCGGGAAGTGGTTTGAGCCTGGATCAACTGAACTTGGAAGAAGTATAAAGCAGAAACCAGGAAAATAACCAGAAAACCCATAATACTGAGAATAAAAGTTCAGAAAATAGTGCACAGGACAAAGACACAACACCAGACTGCCAAGCTGTGTTTGCAGTAGTATTTTTGTTTGGTTCAGGAATGTACTGTTAAAGGAAATCTGCCAATCCCCATTTATTAAACTTTCCTCACAAACTAAACTTTGTTGTGCATTGCAAGCGATCTTGGAGCAGGTGAGATGGATTCTTTTTGCAGGTATATACTGAAAGGTATGATCTAGTAATGCACCCCATGCCTCCAAGCAAACCCCGGACATTTGTGGATGCAAACCATTCTGTGACACTTCCCCACAGCCCTGGCACTAGTCCTGGTCCCTCTTCTATTTAACAGACTAGCAATTTAGCAATATGGCCTCTGGCATAAAAATGACAGTCTTTTCCCACCGCTCAAGGCTAATTGATCCTGTTGTCTAAGTTCAGTTTATGGCATAGTGCCTTTGATTTCAGTCCCAAAATGCATACTAAACTGCCAAGTTCTAAAGCCATTTACAAAACACTTGCTCATTTTTTAATTCTGTTCACAACTATGAGAAAGGGAAAGGGCAGGTCCCACTATTGACTTTGCAGATTATATTGATGAAAGGATATTTCTTTTCTCTTTTAAATAAAGCAAGCACACACTTGATATTAAAACTAATTCTGCTACTGGTTGTTCAAGGATTCAGCAATGCTATGAAATTTCCTTTTGTCCACTTAAAAACCTGAAACAATTTTCAAAGTATTTTATTGGGAGAATATGCACCCCTGGTATATGTTCCTAACACTGAGTTAAAATGCCAGACATCTGAAGATGTTCAGAGTGAACATATCCAACAATATTAAAAAACAAATAAAGAATCCAAAAAAAGCAAAATAATTTCGCAGTTTTAAAGGGGTTTTATTTTTTTAATGCCCCATTTGATTTTAATCCTTTTGCACTGTGAAATCTAGGCACTGACTAGAGTAATTTATTTAGAAGTGTTATTGTACTCACTATGGCAACTAATTTCATTACAAAATATGGGGGGATGAATTAGGAATTTCAGTGTGATTTAATGGTTCTTCCCTGCTTATATCTTCTAAATACATATCACAACCATAGGCAGTAGATTTGTCACTCCACTCTGCAAAAAAAGGTATGTTTTCTGGTTTCTTTTTTGTACCAGACATAGTAAGGATTTTAGTGTCAAAGATAGGCTTTTTATTGTTTTAGTCTTGGCTATTACAGTTAAAAGACCCTGTGTTAACTAGGAAAGGGACACAGAACAAAACATCCTTTCCATACTTCCATGACAGTTCTGTTATCACATCAATTGAGAGAGCTCATATCTCATCATGTACCTAATTTTGCCTAAATTTTGAGGTTTTCTCAATTTAAAGGCATGTAGGGACATATTCCTTTCATTCCATAAGTTAAATAGCAAAAGCCTATTCGAACAAAAAGCCAAAACAAACAAAAAACCCAACCCAAAATGTTTACATATTAATGGAAGACAAATCTATAGAAGGCACTCTAATCTCGAAGAAGATGAAACTTGCACCTAATACTGAGTCTGATCCACATCACATGTGGTAGCCAGCAGTCTAAAAACAGGTTTTCTACAGTCTTCAGGAGTACAAATTAACAGAACCATGTTTAAATTGGATTCTCCTTGCTGATTACGATAGAGATAAATATCGATAAAAATAAAAGTTTTTGAATATGGTATTTTTTAAGGTACTGAATAATAATTTTTAAGCTAATGAATATTCTACTGAATAATTCAGCTTTTAAAGGCTCTCAGAACTTCCTTTATATGTGAAATCTTTAGAAGAAAATATTTATAGAAAATCAATCATCAGTTTAAAGAATCAAAGTAAAACAGCTGTTTACATAGAGTTACCATGTCTTATACTCTTGGTAAAATTGCATAAATTAAAAAACAAATTCCATTGATATTTGATAAAAAGAAAAAATGTTAACCTGTAGTAGTATAGTTGCATTGAGTTTTTAATGCAGTTGTGAATGAGGAAGGCAGAATATCAAATTATCTTGATTAAGAAAAATGTCTCATATTTCATTTTAGCAAATCTATCCCTCCATGCAAGATTTTAGGAATACAAGGGCTGAAAGTGTGGTTTACATAAAATAAATTTAAATCAAGCAACAAAATTAAACAGATATACCCTACTAACACTTAAGTGTAAATTAAAGAGCAATGGGAGAGAGAATGGAGAGTGTCAGTGCAGTTCTGCCATTCTGCAGTTATTCGGGTGTTTAGCAGAAAAGGAAGAACAGAAAATTGTGAAAGAATAGCAATTCTTAGGAAGAAGAGACACCTGTGGAGGAAGAAGGAGCAAAATAGATGTGACACTTCGTTCAGAGAAAGAGAGGCAGAAAAGGTGAAGGACTGTGGTCTAAAGTTGGTAAACTCAGAGATAGAGCTGATGTAGAAACTCAGAGGGCAAGATTGGCTTGGTGTTGAGGCAAAGAATTATTTTTCAGTAATGGAAATCAAGTGACTAATGAAGATTTTTTCCAATATTTTTTTCAGATAACTGTAAACACTCAAAATTATGTAGTCGCAGAAGGTGAAAAAAATCACATCCATGCCCAGCTCTGATTGGAACATAGAGTTGAATCATTAAAGGCTAGAGGCTCTAAGATATAAGTGTATACAGAGTGGGACAAGAACCACACCATCTGGATATTTGTATGAATATTTACATCCATAGTGGTTTTCCCTGGCACCAAGCACAAAGTGTGATAAGTAATGCACAGACTTCATCTAGAAGACAACTGTAAGTGTGCATGGTCTACAGCAGAACAAGTTAGACCAGGAGCCTTTCTCAATGATTTGCATACTCGGTGAATCCATTTTCTAGTAGTTCATTACACCGAGAGTAATTGAATTGACTACGAGAACTTTCGGGAGAGAAATTGAAAATAGAAGATGTGGTCATGGACTGCCTGTATCAAGTACCTCTGAAGCAGCATTCTGTGAGCTCAGTATTTGGGTTGAGACTCCACAATGAAAAAGAAACTGCTGTTGGGACAGGGGATAAAGACAGAAAAGAACTATGACATAAAAACTCAGAATAGGTGAAAGTAGGGTTTACATTTACAGGGGTGCAATAATAGTCATGCATCACAAAGCAGAATAACGAAATATAGTGTATGAGACATCATGATGGAGATAGCTATTAGAAAATAGTGTATACAAAAAAGCCCAGAAAACTAAAACTAAACAGAATAGCAACAGATCAGCTGTTGGGCTGAGAGACGTTCCTGCATTCTTTCTCTTACATTTAGGTAGAAATGTTGCACGAAAGCTACATAGAGATGCGTAACCTCTGTGTAATAAATCTATGCGATATGTATGTAATAACTATAATATTCATGATCAGCAGAGGCCGGTGAAGCACAAATTTTGTGAGAAGGTGCAAATGTAATAATATTGTAAAAAATGCATACACATACACACTGTTTTGATTCTTTCTTCTTGTTTCTTCTGGTAACATGTGGGCTTTAGTGGCGTATGGGTGAGGTTGATGAGTCCAAAAGTGCACAGTTTTCTACTGAAAAGGTGAGTGATTGTAACCAGAAGGTGTAAAAGGAAATTCTTTTTTTTCTAGAAAGTAAGGTACTGTGTTCTGCTCAGAGTTGTTCTTCTAAACACACAGAATGCTTTAATGTGTCATCATCACAGTTTCATTCTTTTTTTAAGTTGTAGAATATTAAAAAAACTTCTATATTAAGCACTATTGAAAGTCAGCTATTCCAGCATACACTTTGTGAATAATAAAAACAGCATTCTTTTTTCAATTTTTTTTCACTCATTATGCCATACTATGTATCTAGTATTTAATTGTTCTCCCCTTCTTCCTTTTCCTCTATGCATACACAAACAGGTATGCATTTTAATCTAGCTTTGGGTTAGCCAGATAGATGGATGTAAACCCAAGGATACATCCAGAGGCAGTCTGGACATAATATACATGACTTGGATTGTCCTGGCTTGTTCACTGTCTTGCCATCACTCCTGTAAGATGCCTATTAAATGGGTCTTAGGGTGCTCTTTGGCCCAGTGCTACATCACATGACTGTATCGGTCTGTCAAGGGTTGTCTTGGCCGCAGTGTGTAGTTGAGAAAATTCTTCCATTTGCTCCCTAAGAGGATAAAAGCCATAATTTCTTAAACTGAACTACTTTAAAAATACCTGACCTTTCTTATGAACCCCTTCTTTATATATTACATTTAAATATGTGCTTCATAATTAGATATAAATTACTTGGAAAGACTGCAAGCATTCACATCAAAATTGACTCTTGGAAACACTGAAGTATTGTGGAAAACATTTCCCTTTGTTTACTCAGTCACTGTAATGTTTCCTTATAGGAGGTCTAATGAGCATATAATTTTTAAATATAAAGCCTGCAAGTGCTTTGTGCCTGTTTGTAACTTTGGAAAGCACATCCTGTTCTTCTGCAAAGCTTTAATTTCCATAGTTCTTTAATCACAGATGTGCATATTGGTCTAAATATCTTCCCTCTAAATCCAACAGCAATATTTCTCCTGAATTTCACAGTGTGAATCAAGAGCAGTACTCATGTTTTTTTTAAAAACAATACAGATGTGTAGCAGTTGTTTTTATATTTGTTAATGGAGGGGTTTTTTTGTGTTTTTCCTTTCTGTTAGAAGCTAAAAAAGAAATCGCTGGTGTCATACTCATAAAATATTCAAACTTTAGCTTATTCCTGGCAAGAAATTTACAGTTAAGAAGTCCTTATAATTAATTTGGATGATTTAATTCTGTCTGTCTAAAAACATTTTTCAGTCAACTTTTTTTATTAAAACTAGTAAGAAAGTTTGTTAAGAATAATAAGAATTCACTAGAAGTGGTACTTACATATTAAATCTCTAAATTTAAGTAATGTAATAGCTGGAGTCACAGTTTGTCACTGACAATTGGGAACAAGGTTGATTATTACAAAATAACACCCAGTTTGGAAAGCACTTTGCTAGATAAAGTACTATAGAAATACCACATTCAGAAAAGAAAATTAAGCCTCAGAAAAAATCTTATTTTTCAAAGAGTTCTTCAGACTTCTTCCCTGACTTGAAAGAATAATATATTCCAATGTTAACAAAATTTTTGTTTGGGGATTTTTGGCTTGCTTTTTTATTTTTTTGTAATTCATCAAATGTTTCATATTTCTGTAAGAAAGATTTCCTATTTATACAAGAAATATCTTTGTTGGGTACATTTTCATAATTCTCACTTTTTCTAATTTGTAGTAAAATGGGGTGACTAGCATGTCAGGGCAGTTATAAAAATAACAAGATTAGACAAAATGCAAACTGAATGTAACTTTAAATTTTAATATAAGTCTGCTTCTGTCAGTGTTTATATTTGCCACTTAGGTTCTTTTCACATATAAATAACATATAGTTGTTTGTAAGAATTTCCTACTCTATTAAAAGAAATGAGGGAAGGGGAAATGATAAAATGATTGAACTTTTATTACACTAGAAATTTTCCATTGAATTGTATTCATATTGAATTTTTCAGTATATTTTCTTCCAGAAATAAACCAATAAAACTTGGTTATTTTTGAAAAATATAAAATCAGTGTGACCTTGATTTTTTATACTTTGTAAAATCAGACCTCTATTTTTTAAACAACGTAAAACAGCATAAAGACATAAAACAACATAAAGAAGAGAAAATAAATGAACTAGAAATTTGCTCAATTTAGCCTGTGGATAGTACATAAATCATGCTCATTTGGCCCAAAGAATTAAGCAACATTAATAAAATAGTAAAATGATGCACCAAGAAAACAGAATCACACTCACAACATGATATTAACAAACCCACATTATACCACTACTTATAGACAAGTACAGTCTTGACAGCTTCAATACAACTCAAAAAAGAATAAAGAAAACAATATATAAACTATCTTATCAAATTATAGTTAAAAAATTAATTTAAAAATGGACAAAATAATAAAAATCATATATTATATAAATGACCATGACATAAAATACCATGACATGGTATTAATCTGAGGGCAGAATATTTGTTGTCTTCAAAGTGATCAAGACAATTTTTTAAAAATTATTTAAAACTGCAGTAAATCACAGTCAACAAAACAAGAACTTGTTTCCTATGTACCAGTGACAAATCTAGAAAAAATAATTGCCCTCATTAACCAGACTATATTTTCATTTTATGCTTATTACATGATAGAAGATGTTGAAAGGTGGGTTTGATTTGATATGGACATTTACGCCACAAGAACAGCTAATATAGAAGCAGAACAGAAGGAGCACCCAGTCTGTGAAAGGGCACTGGTTTTTTCCTGACTGTGATATTGAAATAAAATGAATCATTCCATTGAATTGAGTGAAGCTTTGCTTATTTACGGCAGATGAAGATTTGTCACAGTGATTCTTCCTTCCATGTATTTACTAGATATATTTTTTCTTCAATTTTTTGTCTACTTACTGTTAATGAAGAATAGAATTGCTTACACTTTGTGCTTTAAAAGCAGTATAAACAAATAACAGAAAATTCCCAACTTCCCATAGTACTGCAATTCTCAGAGCAGTTTTTCCTTTCATTCCACCAGTGAGAGGCAATTTTAGTGAGATACTTTCAAAGCAATGGGTACAAAAAGTACATTGATGTATATTAATCTATAAAAGCAACATGAAACTCAATTGACAACATGCATAGCTTTTAATAAGAAGATTTTTTTCTTCCATTTTTTTCGTGTTACAAAGTCAGTCTAACCAGACATATAAGAACTTTGCCTCATATTCTTCCTCTTCAATTAGCAGCAGGTTTGAGGGGTTTTTTCACTATTACACAGCTATTCTGCTATATTGTAATTGGCACCATGTATGATATAGTAATTGAAGCTTTTTATTTGGTTGGATTTTGTTTGGTTGGGTTTTGGGTTTTTTTTTTCTTAGGGGGGCTGTTTCCCAAGTTGTTATTTTAGTGCTATTTCAGAAACTTTTCAGTGAATTTTCACTCTTTAAAATCAGTTTACATCCAGAGTAAAACACATCATCTCTTCTCCAAGACCTTCAATTGCCTTGGTACTTGGCTTCAAATGAGGTTTCTGGCAAAACATAAAATCACAGCAGGAAACAAAAAAAGATCGAGACTTTTATCATATCAAGCTACAGATATCTGCTAAATAACCATCCATTCTCCAAGCAACCTGCTTTGAGGGTAGAAGGAGATAAACATTTGTATCTGAACGGAAGTAATTGCTCTGTTTGTTCTCCAGGCCTTCTCTACATCGAAGTTTCAAGTCTTACAGCCCTCAGGACTTACAGTCCTGCCTCAAAGCAGAGGAGTCTTTCCTAATAAAATACTCATACTCTGCTTTTTAGGCAAGAGTACACTCTATCTGACTCTTTGCTGCAGACTGTTCCTGCAGACTTCACAGAATCACAGGATCATAGAAAGGTTGAGGTTAACTTGACTTGGTTAACCTGGAACCTTCATTCTTTAAAGAAAAAACAAAGCTTCATGGTAATGTTTCTCCTTTTCCATCTTACTGAGACGTTTTTCTTTGGAGACAAATAAGAATTGATTCCCATTTGGGACCTACAAGATGTTTTGGAAATATCAGCTTTCCTGGATTTCTTAAACTTTTGACAGGAGAAAGGAGACTGCCTAGCTTGCCTTCAGGGTTGTATGCTGTGTAGAAGAATACAGAGAAGCATAGGTATGAAAAGAAGGTAGAAAAATTTGTTTGTTTCTGTAGAAATCTCTTCCAGTTTTTTTCACTCAGACTTTTATTTCATCTTCCCTGGAAGGAAAGACACCAAGCTACTTTGCTTTTAGGTGCTAAATAATGGCATTTCTACACTGTTCTTTGAGACAGGAATCACCCTACGGCTGAGAGAAAAAAGAAATCACCAAAAATATCAGTGAGAGTGAAAAAACATGAATTTCAGTATATTTCCCTTGATTTGTATCCATCACCTTTCTCAGTCATGTACTAGAGGATATTTCAGGATTCAGTCTATTACTTGTAAAGGATCTCTCTCTTTCCTCTTCAAAGCTTGTTTTCGAGTGTCTGGGGGAAACCGATCACCATTTTTCTCTCAAAAACTTTTTAAGTTACCTGAACAAATAAATTCTACACTATGTTATCCTGCTGCTAATTTTTACTAAGGCCAGGTTTGTTGGCAGGTAGAATTTGGGAAAGCAATGCCTTGACCTATTCTCAAATTTTGCTCTGTAGTTTTTCCTTAAGAATTTGCAGTGAGTATTTTTTATACTACTACTAGATTCTCCTACAAGTCCAGAATCTATTAGCTGTAATTTCTAGCAAGGAATTAAGTTTTCTTGGGCCATTAAAACTTTTATCTTGAGATAAGGCCAGTAATGAATCAAAGCCATGCAATCTCACCTGAGCACCTTTTTAAACTGTATAAATGTTTAATCCCCAAAGAGTCCATTGTCCTAATTAAAGGACTTAAGTAAAGTTATGATAATTGTGAAAAAAACAAATAAAAGGATTTCTGTGTCTACTGCACTTTATTTATTTTTCCCCTCAAATAATTCAAAATAGCAATACCATCAACTACAGGTTTCGTGCCTCACATGCTGTGTTACATTAATGCAATTTGCTAAATTCTTCCAATGTCCTGACAATAACAGCTGGGGAGATCAGTTGTGATGGTATAATAAGAACAGCAACAAGAGCTTCCTGCCTTCAACTGACAAATGCTATTAATCCTGTGACCCATCATTCCTCGTATTTGAACAGGACAAAGAAATCTTCACAGCCTAAAGTCATCATTTACCCATAGATGAGAAGCAGTCATTTCAGATAATGTGAAACTGTTATTTTCTTTTTCATCTCCATGCCTCTCAGCTCCTTATCCTTCTCTAAAGGAGATCTTAAACCACCCTTTTTAGATCAGACTTCCATATCTACAAGTGATGTTTATTTACTTTGAGGAAAATAATGCCTGAATAGTCTTAAGCAGATCTCTAATCTCCAACTTGACAGTATTGCTGAAAAGTTAAAATATGTAAAAAGCAATTAGCACTTTTGAAGTATACTGATGATACAGGTCTGTAACTGAAACATTTGATGAATTTTAGAGACATTATATGCTCATTCATGCATTTATCTCAGAAATTCTTTCTTTTCATGACATTGTTGTTCTCTGAAATATTGTCTGAGGTTAAAACAAATCGATTTCATGATTTGAAAATGCAATCTGTATCTTTGTTTTACAGTAATACAAGACACTCCATATAATCTGAATTTAAGGTTTTAATTTAAATAGACTGGACATGGACCTTGCTTCTGTGGAGCTATGTAGCGATAGGCCCAGAATTTTAATATATATTCAGAGAATATCCTTCAGCTATACAGCCATACAAGATACTATTAAAAAATCATTAATAAATTTTAAAAAATTTAAAGGATTTTCCTCTCTTGCTTCTTATTCTATTCTTCAAATTAAAATAAATGAAGAAAGGAATTGCAATGTTTCAGCTATTGGAGAAAGTAAAATTTTCTGGTTGTTTCTCCCTCTGTTTTTTATGTTAAAAAAAAAATTGTTAGGCAAAGGAAATACAAAGATAAGGAAAATTCCCAGTGATACTGTCAAACTTCTAATTTCTGTTTCTGTCTTTTGCATGAGGAAGAACAATTTTAAAAAGAAAGGAAGCTTCATAGATTGTAAGGAGAAAAGTTCTATTATTCTGTTAGACAAATAATTTGTAATGACTGTTCATTTGAGAAACACAGAAGAATAAAACCAAAAATAATCTTATAAGATCCCCTAGGGAATCCATCCTGCATTATTTCTCATACAGTATTTACTAACATATTGTCAAAATGAATATCATGTGGCTTGATCAATGGGACTTTAGTCTCATTCCCTTGGGAATTCAAAGATTAACAATAGATCTTATCAGTAGGATGCCTAGCTTTGTCATTTCCCTTGTATATAATTACATTTACCATTTTACTTGTCACTGCAGTTTCTCATAATTTGTCCTTACACAGTGATGAATACCTACCTCTCTAGAGATGTCTGTGTTAAAAGTATTAATGTGTTCCTGGAAAAGCAATCCAAACTTTTGTTGGGCTTCTGCTGCGGAATTGTGACACTTTACATTGCAAGCTACTAACTTTATGTAATATAAACTCCAGTACTGCTGCTCAGGGTAAAGAAAACAGAAAAAACATCACTGAAGCAAATAAAGTACCTTCTGCTGAATAAAGATATAAATCACTCAAGTTATTGCTTTCTATAAAAAATTATCTTTGGGACTGCAAAAATTGAAATTTTTAAAAGTGTTCTGAATTAAATGGATAAACACCTGACCCCTCATCTTCTCCCTCATCCTATTCCAGACTGAATGATTTTTTTTTCCAATTGTTGTGATGGAAAGATAAGAAGTAAAAAACAACAGTTTCAAAGTACAGGATTTTACAGTTTTATTTTTTGGTTTGCTATTTTGAAATCAACATGAAACAATTGTAAACATAAAGTATTTCTCATTAAAAAAAAGATCTTACAAATATCAAAAACCTGATCTCTTGTAATTTACACTACTTCCCCTTTACAAAGAACATTCAATAGGGTTTTACTACTCTTCCTGGGTAAATGAAAATTATTTTAATTTTTTTTTAGCTGAAGAACCAAAAAATATTAAATGCTCATACAGCATTGATTTAGTGATATGTAGCATACTTACACAATACCACAATACTGTACTTTTTTAGTTGCTTTTTTTGCCCTATTAAATATATAATTTCAAGGTAAATTTCTTAACACAGCAGCTTGTTTTTAATTTAATAGTAAGCCATGTTATGAGTCATTCTTGTGTCTAATCTGTGTGTAAAAAACATATTCCTGGGAAATCAGCAGTTGAAAACATGCAACTTCTAATGTATTAATACTTTTAAATTCTATTTAGCAGACAATAATTTTTCATAATGTCATTCATTTTAGGGATTAGTCTGTCATGTAGCTCCAAAATATGCCCAGAATCAGGTCTCCCATTGTTGCAGTGCATGTGGCTGTCTTAAAGGCAGACCAAAATCCANCACCACCTGTGTTTGGGGCTCACTCCTTGCGAAGGAGCCAGCCTTGTCCGTGTGCTGCAGCCACCAAGGACGTCTGCAGCTGGACGCTGGGTGGCCTCGGGCAGCCCCTAACAACGTCGTCCCATTTTGTCATGATTCAAACATGCTCTTTTTCTCATGATGATCAGGCATTTGATAAGCTTTTTATGGAAAGGATTGCTAGTATTCCCAACCTGTTTCCAATCCAGCAAGCCCTTCCCACTCCATTTGGCTACTCATGCTTGCAGAAACATTAATTTCTGTGCAGTATTGTTTAACCCCCAGCAGACAGGTGGTAGAATGAATTCATCATCTAAGAGTCAAGAGCAACACGACTATTAATGCTGAGAGGATAACACAGGTAAACACCATGTTTTCAATGAAACTTCTGACCAACATGTACAGACCTGCTGCGTGGCTGAGATGAGCATTCAGATATACTGTAGGCAAGGATAACAACAAACTGCTTTAAAGCACTTCTTTTTATCAATTCAGGGAATGGAGCCTTGGGATGGATGGAGCTGTGACTTTTTGAATGTATTTTTGCCAGATTGAAATTATTTGAAAATGTACTTTCCTGGCAAAATCTTTTTGTGCTTCTCTTAACCTGATTTCTTCTCCTTCATCTCCATATTTCCCCAAATATGTTCCTCTTAATTTATATTTTTCCACTCAGAAACCAGTCTAAGCTTCCATACTGCTTAGTGACTATTGTGGATCATAAACCTCCATTTGGAATAAGAACAAGGTGAAAAAAAAAAGCCTTCATGAGGCAAAGAAAGTGAATTTTAGAGGAGAAAATGAATACAGGATTAGCTGGGCTGGTTAAACATGACAGGGACAGCTTGGAGTCAAACATGGTGAAAATCATCACTAGAGCAGAATGTGTTTCCTCCATATCCCAGTAAAGAGCCCTTGAAAGCTGAGTTATATGCATCTCTGGAGCAAGCAAACAGCTGTATCTCCTTTTCTCTTACTAAAAGAGATTTCAGAAAAAAGACAGTGTATTTCCCAACCATGTGACATACTTATTCTGGAAGTGTGAATGTTTCCAATATCTTGTCCTACATACACCAGCCTCATGGGCACAGAGTTACATTAAGTACCAAGAGGCATTAAGGAGGAATATTCAGGAAATAGAATCCAACCATGTATTTCTGTGATTTGATATGCAAGGCTATTTTTGACAGTGTTGTATGTTCTGCAAACATTCTTCGAGAACAAGTGGCAAAAGGGATGGAAATTCTCCTTCAGATACAAATAGTTAAATGTAGATGCTTGTAATATCGGGCTCCACAGTACACCGTAGAATGTGTGTCCAGGCTATTGTCTAAGCCATAGCTGAATTTACAGAAACTATGTATTCATCCTAAAAAAGCTCACTGGTCAGCTGAGGAGTTTTTTTAGACTTCACTAATAGCATTGCATATTCCTTTGATTGTAATATTTACAGAGCTATTTTACCTGTAAATTTAGGCTCCAAAAGCCTGGCTCTGAGTGTCATCCCTGGTGTCTATGATGATATGGAGCCACACTCCTAGCAGATCAGAACACCACCAATATTTCCAACATCTTATAGTAAATGGGAAGTCATAGTGCTGTTTCAGCAACATACCTTAAAATAAGTGAGATCTTATATTTTAAAGCAACCTGGGAACAATAAATTTGTATATTGTTAGTTTTTTGCTATTTAATTTCTCTTTTTTATTGTCTATTTTTTTAATTCCAAACGGAAATATTTATTTATTCTTGTTTAATCCCTATTTCCCATTGCTTCTCCTTTAATTCTGTATCTTCATCTAATCAACATTTCACATCTTTCCAGGGTTTGAGCAATTTAGTTCTATAAGCACTTAAAAAATCAGAGTGAGAACTTTGAGCAGATTGCTTAATTATGTGAGTAGTTAATTTGCCATTATGTAGAAATTCATACATAATAAGTGGTCTTTAACTTTTTAAAATTTCATATGAAGATTACAGTTTGAAAGAATTTTTTTTTTCTAATTGTTCTGACACTGTTCTGAAATTAGTTATAAGAAGGAGTTAAATATGTATTTTATGCTCATTTTTATTAAAGCTTTTTCTAAAACAAGTAATATGCCACAGGTCCCTTAACACTTTATCTCTCCATCTGATACACTCTGAAATCAGAACTATTTATCAGAGTCTTAGCTTGAAAAGAGAAAATCTCTATGACGATGTTCCAAGTCAGTTCATAAACTTGGCAGTATCTTTTTTATATTCCTTGGGAAATGCCTTGTCAAATGCCTAACCTAAATCTGGATAACAAATGGCAGACCGTGTTTTGTCTTCTTTTAAAGTTTTTACTTCATAGTTGACTGATTTTAATTTTATAAGGAGATTGTGATAGGGTCCTAGGCATCCAGATACCAACTCTCTGTTCTCACATTTTTCAAAGGATTACTGTACGAGGGCAGCTACCAAGCAAAAAGTGGCAGAGGTGACTTTAAGTCATAAAAAGACTTTACTCCTGTAAATTAACCCATCCAGTCTGGTGAACATTTGCAAGCCCTGATGTTTTCCTATACAAGGATAGGGAGAGTGAGAGAATCCTAAGCTAGAACAAAATATTTAGTTCAACTAGAATCCAAAGCTAAAGGCATTTAAATTACAGAGCTGTGCAGACTTCTGTTGTCTGAAGACCAGACTGTGGGTGATTGTAGGTACATCCTACTGTAATCCATAGGAATATTTAATTAAACATCTTTGAAATGTCTGTTCAATGGCTCTGACTCACAAAAAAAAGTGCTGTTTAAAATCCAGCTAGAATAGAAGTCACTGTGTCTCTCTTCTCCAGGGTTCTTCCACCTTGTTTGTTGCATAGGCTGATCAGTTTTATCTGAGAGAGATCCTAAATGAGCAGAGTTTACAGCCTGACATATTAGTTAAGACAAAATCTGTGCATGCTTCTTTTTAAAAGGTGGGACGATTCAGTAGCATCTTTGGAAGTCAGCTAGTAATAAGAATCTCTGAGGGAAGGGACTACAGTGAAAGAAGGACAAACCCCCGTCTCAAAGCAAATTATCTCCACTAAGGAAACAAATCTGTACATCCCAATTTGATAATGTAATTTAGTATGAAGAGTTCATAATACACTATTCTGTAAACTTTTTATTTTAAAAATGAAATCTGGAGCGACTGAAACAATCAACAGATTCAGTGAAAAAATATATTTGAATTGAGGGTTTCATATTGACATATTCACAGTGAAATGCTTATCTTTTTTTTAACATATTTTTCTGTTTGAAAATTTTTAAATTACTAAAAAATAATGGTTTTCTTTCCCCCTATACAATGAGAATTGTATCCATGGCAAATGCAATGCTTTGTTTAACCTCTGATGTTTCTGTGAAAATTACCACAGATATGTTTCTAATCATCCCACTTTTTCCTCTTTTATTCCTTATTTAAAAATCCAGTGGCACAAACAAAGAATCAGTTTCTTGTACAGCCCTACTTAGGATTCTAAGTCCCATTGAGTTTCAATGGGTCTTTGTGTTTGATACTGTCCCACTGAAGTCAATGGGTGCAGGATGAATCCCTTTATCCCACATACACTGCAAATGCATGAGTCACACACCAGGCAGCCAGGGAAGTGAGGCCATCAGCCAGAATCTTCAGGACTCAAGCCAACACTGCTTTGTTGATCTGCTCATAGGAAGAGCCATAGAAGAATGCAAATTAGTCCTTGCCCTTTGCCTAAATGAAAAGCACTACTTAATATTTCTAGATGCCCCAGTTCCTGACAAACAACCCCAAAATGCTGCTACATTCTAATTTTCCAGCCTATATTTTATAATAACTGCAAAATCACTTCAGTAGAAGTTCCGCTTTGTTTTTATTAGCATCTTTGGCAGCTAAAAAAAAAAAAAGAAAAAGAAAAAATATTTCTAATTATTTATCTATATCATTTTTGGTATACAAATTTATATGAGGCCTTCATTAGGCCTAGTTTAGACTATCTCCACTAGTTTAGACATAATATTTGATAATTCTTTATAAATAAAACACATATACAAAAAAACCCAACCACCCAAACAAACAAACTAAAACAACAACAAAAAAATCTGTGAATGTATTAGGCTTAAAATTTATTATACTACTTGACAGAACCTAGTTATACTGACAGGTGTTACTACAGTGCTTTTGAAAGTACTACTGAAAACAAGTGGAATCATATTACAGCTACTTCTTTCAAGATACTTTCATTCTCTCCTTAACAGTCAGAATACGTAGAGGACATTTGAAAACCAAAAACCTTGCCTTTAAAAATTATATTGCTGCAGATAGTGCTACTGTAGATGTATTTACTGATTAAAAAAACCCAGCAGTAGAAATTATGAGGTCAAACTTGTGTAATGAAAATTAATAATTTAACAAGTACATGGCCTGCTTGTACAAGGTTTGATTTCCATGTACCACATTTCAGCCAACCAACAAGGCAGGAACATTTCCCTATAATGAGCATTTCCATTACCATCAAGCATTTTCCTTCACTCTGTTGGATCAAAAATGAGCTTTTTAGTTAGAGAGCAGTATTGTGTTCACTGTTTAGAATTAATCCAGCTCTGAACTGGATTAACTGGCCTACACATTCTTTGGCCAGACCACCAGAGTGCAGAGGACAATGTGTATAATGGAACTTTCTGAAATTATTTCCGGTCCAGATATTATCTCTTGTCCCTTCACACTTATGAACAACAAAAGGGAGGGCTTCAAGCCTGCTGGCAAGTTAGCAAGTTCTTTGCAATAGTCATGAGTGCCAAATAATGATGAGGTTACATGGACATCTTGCTCCTGCATTTAGAATTACTGACTCTTCAAAGCTAATTATTTATTTTTTCCAGCTTTATAAAACTGCTGAATCACAAATTCCTGTAATCAAATCATTAATCGCTTTAAGCCAATTAAAGATATGAAATTTAATGACAAGTAAATAAAGAGGTTGAGGAAGTTCATTTTTTCCTACATTTTCAATTCAATTTAATAATTTGGGTAGCTGCACATACAAGAACACATGTTCAACATTTTACAGGAAGACAAGAGGGTGATGCCATCAGGACTTTACCTTCTTACTGATAGCCTTCTGCTCTTTCTTCATAGAATAAGGAAAGTAGGATTAAATTAATTCTGACTTGCAAATTGGCAAAGACAGCCCTTCATTCTTTACCATATCTCATTTTCTCTTAGACCACTGAATCCTCTGGGGGCTGAGAGAAGGATCACCATGCCTGACATTAGGGAGACAGCTAAAGACACTTGATGACAACACTCCCTTGGGGAAGGTAAATTAATTTTGTCAGTGCTTCTTTAAATTCATTTCCCCTTGCTATTTGAAAACTTGTTTTTGAGTAAGAGACATGTAGAAAAATAGTTTTCAAGATGCTTCTGACTGTGTGGTTACCACTTGAAAGATTGTGAGTGAAATGAGCCGTACATGGGCTCTGAAATAGTCAACCTCATTTCATCATGAACTCCTGTGGTAGGGTGGGTGATTCTTTGTTGTATGGGAACATTTTGACACGTGGGGTAGTGCCAAAATTACAAATTCTGTGTGTTGGTGTAAAAGCCAGCTGGAAAAATACAGAGCAACATTAATCATTGAATAAAAAAACCACACCAGTGTTAAATGGTAGTTTTTACACAGTTCTATCTTGCTAGTGATTTGGCTTAAGTGAAAGATAGGAATAAAGGAAAAATTTTTAATTTCTCTTACTCACCCTTCTAGGATTCATGCAAAAGTGATTAAGACCTTTAAAATTATGCATTAAAAGGATTACAAAATGAATTAACTGAGGAAGAGCAACACTTACTAAATTCCAACACAATTTTCTGGTTGGTAAATTGCTCTTGGAGAAGATTCTATTAAATCTAATAGAAGATGTCTGATAGAAAGAAGAAATAATGGAAAGCATCCCCAGCCAGTGTGATTTGTTTAGCCCTTCTTGGCACTATAGTAATAAATTACTTGGTCCAGATAGAGGCTAGTTCTGTGCATTGTCTTGTCTGCGCTACAAATTCCTAGGCAAAGATTTTTTTCTACTTCTCCTTCATTAGATTTCCCGATAACAGAGAAAAACAAATCTTGAACTAGAAGTTGAGTTATGTTAACACTTAAATTGTTTGCTCACTGCAACACACATTGTAAAGTGTGCAGTATTTATTCTAACCACTTAAATTGCTTGTCCAATTTAGTCCAGTGTAATTTTAGAACTGTAAGTAAAACCATGTCAGTCAGGCCTATTCAGGCAGATATTAAACAGAACTCACCTGAGAAAAGAAACCACAACAAAAAAAGAAAGAAACAGAAACTTAAATGACTGGCATTTGTTTTTTTGATTCCCAGCTGTATCAAAGACTGCAAGAAATACACTATTAAATGCTGAAGTCTCTTTCAGAAGTACAAGTAATTGTACAAAATGCAAACATTACTTGATAGACGAACGCAGTAGAAAAGTATTTCCTAAATCTTCAACTGAAATATGGATTTGGAGTTTTGTTGTTGTTTGGGGGTATTTTTGTTTTATTTGTTTGGTTTTATGACTCTTGTGTTATGTGTAGAGAAAAAGTACAAACAAAATATTATAAAATTATATCTATCTGTCTTTCTAATGAAATACCTATTTTAAAACTGAAATAAAGGTATTATATCCCAACTACAGCCTATGAATAAAAAGTGGGCACACAGGAGTAAGGAGAACTGGCAGAGAATTCTAGCACTTTCATTACCAAAAGTTTTAAGACAAGAGTTTCTGAGATAAGAGTTTAGCTTGAGAATTTCACATATCTGATCAGTAAATACTGCGCAGAAGGAAGCTTTTTTCTTTTTTTCTAGCAACTTGATGAACCTTCCTTCTGTTTAGAAATAGAACAATGGAGGGTGGTCTCAGTTTCTTTCAAGAGTAGGCATAAACTGATCTAAATTGAAAACATGCTATGTTATGTCCTAGACTCCTTGTTGTATTGATTGCCTAGATTGGGACCTTGATTGGTGCCTTTGTAGTCTTCCTAGCTGCATACACAAATTCCATGCAAACCCAGAAAGCAGATGATAAAGCATATGTAGAGATCAGGAGTCTGAAGGTGGTGGTGATATTTACCTGGAATTATAGACATTGTCCATAGTATTTCTCTAAAACTTTAAAAGAAACCCAAGCCTAAGAGACCCTTTTCAAAAGGGAATACTAAAGACACTAGAAAGCAAAGAAAGAAAAGAATAAGCATTTAAAATAACACAAGAATTATTTGAGAATTGTAGTCAAACTTGACACATTTTAAAAATATATTTGAGAAAATTATATTAACTCTAGGCTATTATACAAAGTATTTTGCAAGAACCTTAAAAAATGAAATATTAACTGCTTAACAGCTTTGCAACATGCCCAGACATAAACAGAAGAAATAGAAAAGAAAAAAACCCACAAACAACAACAACAAAACAACTTTGGAAATAAATCTTAATGGGTAAAAATACTTGTTGTATGTAATTTAGCAAACTTCTATCATAAAAAGGCAAAGCATTTTGTACCTAAAATCAGTAAACAGTGGGAATAAATACATTAGAGAAAAATGAAACTCTAAGAGAAACATTATAGCAAGAGTGTGGTCCTTCCTCTGAGTTGAAAAGAAAAAATACAGTACCGGTTCTTCCTTCCTTCCTTCATTCCTTCCTCTTTAGTTTTTTCATTGTAGCTCTAAAATCTTCCCAGGTTTCTCTCCACAGTGAGAGGTTTTATTATTTAGCTTCATTATTCTTTTCCTGTGTATTTGTTAAAAAAATAGGGTTTTTTTTCCCCTTCACTTTCCTCCAAGGAATTCCTTCCCTAACCTGGTGGGGGAGGGATGGCTGTAACCTGCCTTCTGTCAGAGGACAGTCATTTCAGACGTTCCTCTGAAATTGTCTCAAACCGGGACAGAACTCCAATATGCATATTCATTTTGCTAAATAAAAGGTGTAAAAGATGCCCAGCTCTGACCCCAAGTGGCACTAATGAATTCGTGCTGATATTGAGCTTGTACTTCCATGCCAGACAGGTTTTGGAGAAACTAAGTTTCACAGGAAAGCTGCAGAGTCCCCCAGCACCTGAACAGCTTGTGGTCAGCTTGGCACTCAAGATTTGTGTTTGGTTCTCTGAGATTTTGCACCACACATGTTCCTACTGTGCTGGTAGTTAAAGGGCTGGGCATCTCTTGAGGGGCACCTGAGCACAGCTTTGAGGATGTAAGTGAAGCACAATCCTTCATACAGGTGAATGAATTGATCCCTGTTGATAAAATTCTACTGATATCAAAGAAGTGATTCATATTAGTCAAAAGGTCAACAGAGGCCTTTATGAGTAAAAGGCACACTTCTAAGTATACAGCTGTTATTTAATACACACAATTGGCATAAGGCTGTTTAATTATGAGACCCAATATATTGCTTCAGGTTACTTTGTACAGCTTTGAACCAAAAAATGAACAGTAGCAAAACAAGACACTGTATCTGATTATTATCCACATGCCTTCAAGTAAACCACAGTATGTCTTAATGAACTTATTATTTATATTTTAGTAATAGAAAAAAAAAAACTTGTCATAAATATTTGAGAAATTCCCTGAGACAGTAATCAATCCATGTTATTTTAAACAAATTCAAAGGGAATAATCTTTTCTAGAAGTACTTAAACAATTTGTGGTGATATGTAATTGTGCTCCTTCTTAGCGTTGCAGCTCTGATGAACTGAATGGGTGAATTAGTGCTCCAAGGGGAAAGGCACATAATAAGCCCCTTTGAAAAAACTTGAGAAGAACTGAATAAATTGTAGTTTTAGTTATGTTAATGAGACTTTGAGGGGACAGTGTAACTAGAATCACAAGATCCCACAACAATGCTGGTTTGCATTCGCTATTTGAAAAACATTTCATAACTCTCAAAGGCACGGCATCATTTTCTTATGATCAACAGACTGCCAAGACCTATTAATTTTTTCAGAGTACCATTTGCCTCATGATGACAAGACCCATGACTTTATCTGGGACAGAAAAAACTAAAACAAAACAAAGGAAAGAAAGAATCAAATAACAATTCTCTAACACAGTTGTCTTGAACATGAAAGTTTTAATCTATTCATGTGGCAAAGCAAAATATCCTGCCATGGAAACCTATTGTCCGTTAGCTTGCCTGTGTAAGTGAAGTTCGTAAGATATGATTTTTCCTATGAAAGCTTCTTCATTTGGCATTTGTTCCAGTTAACTCTTTGTTTTTATTCAATTCTGAGTTTATTTTCTTCAATATGCCTGCTTGGACTTGTGCACAGAATGGTATTAACAAATGATGTTCTGACAGTAGCAGTCACATTTAAACCTCCCATTCACAATTACATGACATATCCTGAGTTTCGTAAGATTTCCCCAGGCCACCTGTGGCACTGTACAATCTGCAGTTCTGTCTCCTTTTCCATTTTGCCTTGAGTTTTGTGAGAACTTTCACTGTATTACCTCCCACCATCAGCCAAATGAAACCACCAGTTTGAGCACGAAAAGCAAGAATATCAGCAAAAGATGTAGAGACTAAATATATGTATATCAATTTTAACTGCACTGTGGGGTTTTTTTAATAGCAATTATATATAAACTAATGTTTCTTGAATTAGACTATTTCAATTATAGTAAAAGTAAATTTGCAGCTTTACATGGATGCAGAGATTGTTTCTTTGTCCAAAACCAAGATTTTGAGCTTAGACTACACAACTGTTGGGATCCCACCTACAAATTGTGTTGCAGTAAAATGTACACTTGCAATGTTTTGGGATGGATCTAATTTGGCAGTTCTTGCCTACTGCTCTAAAGTATGGTATAGGAATTTCTTAATTGTCCTAAATTATAGTGGTTAGGTGTTTTCTATGCTAAGATAACAAAAAAAAACCCAAGCCCAATACTATCCTCACCCTCCCAAGGTAACTAAACAACCCTCCTCGCAAATTCCTCCTTCCCTATAGAAAAACTCTTGTGTCTAGGAAGCTGATGACTATCTGATCCCTCATGTCTAGAAAGCTGATGGAGGTCTAGTTCCTTGTTAATTTATGCCAAGTGACTTCCTGAATGACATCTAAAAGCAAGCAGAGTTCTACAAACTGATTCTGTAATATACAATAAATATATCCTTTCCTCGTTTTAAAGTATGTTACCTTCTCAAATGTATTGGATACTTATTTAAGTAAAAATGCCCAAGTCCCTTTTAATATTTATCTTTACAAGCTTAATTGTTTTGTAGTTTTCTTTGGTCCTTGGTCAGAAAAAGGTCTAATCATGAAGTCATTTTTGTCACAAAATTTTCACTTCCTGTCAAAGAAGTCCATACCATACTATTTTGTGTTCTCTTACAGATTGACTTGTATAAATACAATTTTGACTGTATAAACCTTTTACTGAGTCTGAGATATTTTAACATTATTTAGCTCTATTTTAAATGCCACTTCTCTGACAAAATGTATCCTGAATGAGTAGATTATATGTGGTAAAGCTATTTATTGATATCATAACACATGATATTCATCATGTATCAGAAAAAGATTTTCTAACAAAATAACATAATTTGCTAGTCACTCTAGAAGTAGCAACAATTTTTATTCCCACTGCTCCCATAGTTTAGAAGGTTTTCAATAGGAAGGGGTAATACTGGCACAATTGGGACCCTGCTTATTTATTTTATTGGCGTTTGCTTTTATTCTGTTCTTCTCTGTTATTATGGTGATATCCGAAATGTTATTATTTGTATGTCTACCTAGTATTGCGTAATTCCCCAATAAGTAATCAGATTTTACCTTTAAAACCTCAGCTCATTCCTCCTACAGTTTAACTGTCCCATTCTTCAAATGACATTTCCTTCAAAAGACATTTCAGGTGCTAGAAATTTATAAACTATTTCAATAAGCATGTATTTCTCTGTATCTAAGGAATTTTTTCATATGGACGTACACTCTTAAGGGTAAAAGGATATAAAATTCCTGAGATAAAAGAATGATAATTACTACTACTACTAAAAAAAAAAGCTATATGCATTTTTCAAAGAGTTAGTATCCTTTAGAAATCTAAAGGAAGACCAAAACACCCTCACACAAGCAGCTGCCTAAAATCCCCAGAAGGCAACACCTTCGTAAACAATTTCTGTTCCATGAAAACATATAAATATTTTCTATTCTACATATCTGACAACATTCATGAACAGAAAAATCTTTCTGGGATCAATGCTCTCAGAAACAGAATACTTAAAGCCTACCAGTCACTCTAGTAAACAGGAAAACAGTTTCTCAGAGCAGAATGAACAAATGTTGCCTGGAAAGAGCACAATTGCATAAATTTTATTAGGTAACTGATCCCTAGACTTCCTATTTTCCTTTTTTCTTTAAGTGACAGTTGTGCCATGTGTAGCCATGAAGTACAAACCAGAAAATTCAAGTAGCTTTGAAGAAAAAAAATTTTTTTTTAGGTTAATGCTGGTGTCTCAGAAATCTTTAAAAGAGGTAGTGAGAAATTTCAGAAGCGAAAGTTAAAAGATGTGTTTAAGGCTGGTATTTTTACCATTTAATTGAATGTTAGTTTCTAGCTCAGCCTGATGAAAGATACTACTTACCCATGTGTAACAGGTCTTGAAATGAAACTTCAGAATAGCCATGGATAAAAGCTTAATTATAATAACAAGTTATACAGCTTATCTTTGAATGGATTTGAAAGATTATTAGCTCAATTTAAGATGAATTTGGGGGACAGTTTCTTCATGAAATTATTTAGGATTCAACATCATGAAAAAGATCACATTAATTTAATTATGAAAAGCAGCATAAACATAGCAAAAGGAAAATGTCAAGAAGTACAAAAATGTAAACAACTCACAAAGTTGATGATCTTTGTGCAGAAATAATGGAAAAAGAATTGGACAACATGAATCAAGAATGCAATGATATTCTGAAAAAAAAAAAAAAAAAAAGAGGGATGAGCCTGTNCAAAAAAAAAAAAGAGTGATGCAAAAGAACACTTGTCTTGAACTTGGATGAAAAAAAGTTCCCCCAAAATTGATACAGAAGCTATCCAACCAGAAAGTGTGGTAGGTTGAGCTTGAGCTGATGGACAGCTCGTTTGACCAGTGGCGCTTTTCGGAAATTCCATATTTAAAGCTTGGATGAGACAGGAAGTTCTCTCTTTTGGGTCTGCCGTTCCTGCGGGAGGGGGGAGGAGACGGAGGCTGAAGCTGCTTTCCTGAAGCGGCTTCGGCTTTTCACCCCCTGCCCTGGTGCCGGGGCACGGCCCCAGGGTGCCGGCATGCCAGCGGGAGCATTCCTCAGAGCTCGGCAGCTGAGGAACAACTATAATTGNTGTCGGACTGTGGCTAATACGGTTCTGGAAAACCACGGATAGCAAGGGGAAACCTCTTTCTCCTTAACTAGTGGGGAGATTTCTTAAGAATTGTGAATACTGACCAAGAATTATGTAATGTTATCCTTTGTGCTGGTTTGGGGAAGAGTAAAGGGATGAGGGGGGTGTGCGAGTAAAAAGAGGGATTTTGCTTTAATTTCTTAGTATTTTCTTTTCTCTTTTAATTCTGTTAATAAACTTTTTCATATTCTTTAAGTTTTGAGCCTGTTTTGCATTCCTCCAGATCTCCTATCTCATGACAGATAAAGAGGTGAACTGAAACCACTACAGAAAGCTACCTCCCAGATTTCGCCACATTATCTCCATGACCTCACCTTCCAATTCTTTCCTTTCTTTCCTGTGGCTTTTCTGTCCTATTACCTTTGCCAGATCTGACCCCTTTTTCTAACCCTGTTTCTCTAAATAAATATTGATATCATAATGATGCATCATTCATCATGTATCAGAAATGGATTAGGGACTCTTTTCGTCCCTCAGTCCTAGTTTTACTTTCTATATTAGTGTCCTGGCTCCTGCAGAGACCTTCATCTCTTAATGATTAATACAAAAAGAGCTCCTGTAATCCTAGAATAGATTATGTTCAATGAGACAGAGCCTCAGGGCATTTTTTGTTGCAGTTCAGTGAGTCTCTGCTGAGACATTTTTGGAAGCATATAATCTAGCCACATTTTTCTGGTTTCATTTGCAACAGCCCTTCCCTGCATTCTTGCTGAATTTCCTGCCACTGCATTGAGCGACTGGAAACACTTCATAACATAATGCCCCTTATCTGTAGTGCTACTGGTCCTGGAAATCAAGATCTGGAGTCAGATAGCACCATGCATCCTGAATATCATAGGTTGTAAGAGAAAATATAGTTACTTCCTGACTTCTTTTGTGAGAAGTAAAACCTTGCCCCAATATGCTGTCAGCTTCTGCTGGGCTATGTTGTAGAAAGGCAGTTTTGCTCTGTCAAATAGTTCATACAGGTTGAGTTAAATAACTTCATAGAAATGTAACAGGTTCAATTAAATTCTGCTGGAACTACAGAAGAGGGAATCTTGCCATAAGAAAATATATTGGCTTTCCTGTAAACCAAGGGATCCTAATTCATCTGGAAGATAAACATGGACAACAGAGAGGGAGCAAATGAGAAGTCTCAGACCAGGTGAAAAAGGGTATTTCAAAGATTAACCAGAGCAAGGAATAGAGGGAGGAGGCACTGAGGTCTGCTTCAAGGAAGAACAGAGGAGAGCCAGTTCCTACAAATACTTCAAAGATATCAATCCCAGTTCTTCACTCCTGTTTAGACACGGGACCATACCACATAAACTCTACCTGCTTCACCCCTTGGATGTACTCCCTTGGACTTTAGGACCAGAATGCGCATTCACTTTAGCAGGTCTTTTTAGTACATTATGCTCCATGCTCAAGAGCTGTCCCTGAACTAATGTACATATAAGCCTTGGAAGGAATTGGCTGTAAAAAATCCAGTTCTCTTCCTTGGAATGAAAATCAGATAGGTTCAATATGGTATCAGTGTGGATGATGTCTTTTAAAATAACAGAGGAATAGTATGAGAAAAACAGGTGATCACTGTACATATTTTTGTTGCCTATTTATGACTGCATGTCAAGAAGGGCAGAAGGCTGATATTTAGAAATTGCTTATGGTTATGAGCAGAAGAAAACCTACTGCTGCTGAGAATCTATCACAAGAGATGATCAACAGGCTTCATGGACCTGGCAGTGATGATATGTCACAAATGACTGAGCACACTGAGAGGTGAAAGCACAGAGTGAACTAGTAAGGACTGGAATCTGGAAAGAGCAGATGGAGGTACTTAGGGATCAAGCACAGATAAAAATAAGAGTTGACTTTAGATCCAAATGAGACCCATTTAGGCCCCCAAACCCCTCACATACCCTGCATTGTGGTGGGGTAATGTCAAGGCACGGTATCTCCAACTTCAGAAAGTTGCCCTTGATTTAATTCTGCTGTTTTTGCTGTATTGCAGTTAGGTGGTACTAGATGGTAGTGCTTTCATATTAAGTGAAATACACAGGATAGTATATGATTTTCTTAGGAATAATTTTGTATCCTTGAATTTTCATGTAGTTGTCTATACCTCATTAGCTCTTTTATCATCTCACTACTATTCTGGAATTTTAGTGACTTATTTTCATAGTACAGCCTTGTTATTTTTTGAGTGGGCACTTAGAAAATAGATGTTCCATGTGACTTCTTCCATCTGTACATGTTTTTTCTAAAAAACAACAGATTGCTTTGATGGTGATGTTCAGGAAAAAAAATATCATCTGCTAATAGCATTATTTTTTGTTGCATGTTCTCCAGTATGATTTTCTTCTATCTGTTCATGCCAAACAACTCTTTCATCCCTAGTCTTTCATATTTTTGCACTTTAAAAATTATATAGAATATTAATTGGTTTAAAATCAAAAATCTTGATGGGAACCTTTTTGAGTTTTTCCTTTCAAATAATGCCACATGCCCATTTCTTGATGATAGCTAAGTATTTACAACTTTTTAGTGAGTGAAGTATTAGGAAAAAAAAGTTTAAAGTATTCCAAAATAATCTGAATAATCAACTTAATTGGTTTTCAATGATCCATGAAGTAGATGAATTATTCAGTCTTCACAGCAAATCTAACCTCTTCAGATTCAGATAAGATAAATGCTCTCCAAAAGTACAGGATCAAATCTTGAATAAGTACATTCTATTTCAAAACATGGGGATCATGGAATTATTCTTGAATTTCCATTGCATGGTAAGATGTGTCAAGAATGTAAATGTTGAAAAATACTGAAAAACCCCAACTTTTTCATCTCTTATTCCAGATCTAGAAGCTGATAACCAAGTTTTTATTATGCTGAGGATTTTGAAAATCAGCTATGTAAAATTGGGAAGAGTATTTGAACATCTGTATTATCTAAAACAAAGCTCAATTTCACGGAACCTTAGGGAAGAAAGTGAAAAATATTTTCATTTTACTGTTTAGTTATTTAGTGTAAAGGGGCTTGTGAATAAAAGGACAGTGTATGGCCACATTTATCCCACTGCATTTTGATATTACATTATGGAGTTCTAAACACCCAATTCCAGCAAGGCAAAGATCTTAAACAGAGGCTTCCTATCTAGAAAACAGATCAGTTCTCAGCAAAGAGATTCAAACAAGGAATCTCTGTTTTGTGTAGAGAAAATGTCTGTTATATGGGATTGTTTTTGAGTTCTGTGAGGTTTGCACAGCTTTTACATATCGAGTGAAACCAAGTCATTAAATAACAGATACAACCTCATAGGAGACCAGTGACAGCAGTATGTCTGAAGAAATGCCTGTCTTCCTTGTGGAATTTTTTTCTGAAAGTTCGTGCCTAGCAGAGGAAGAAAAGTACACCTCTGGATAAAAATCTCTTGACTGCAGAATTCATGAAAGAAATAACTGAATTTCCCATAATTCTCAGTAAGTGAGAATTTCAGAAAAATCTTTCTACTCCTCAGTCTCTAACCACTTGACAGAATGCAAGATGGGACTCTTCTCCACTTGTAGTTTTGGAAACTAAAACAACTAGGAATCTGACTTGGTAGATTTCAACCTTTTGATGGCAAGGACAATTCCAGTCCAATCTGTTCTCTCACCCTTGTGTGAACCAGAATAAAGTCAGTGACCCTTAAAACAAAAACACAAGAGTTGTACTTGTAGAAGAAGTGATGGAAGCTACAACATTTATCAATTATTATGAACTGGCTTATGTTTATCGTCACATATAAATGTCTCAAAAAACTTTTATATTCATTATTGGAAGGTTTCATCTCCCATTTAATTTCAGACATATGCAGTGAAACTGTGTCAAAGTTTTTAGACTCTCTGAAGAAAGACTTTTTAAAAGCAGTTTCTCTTACCTTAGATGTTCACATTACAGTAGATGAATCTTTGGGTTTTTCTCCAAAAGTGACTTTACTACATCTAAAAAGCCATCTCAAACAAAACAGTTACACTAGATATGTTTATGTCTGGTTCTAACATTTCAGAGTATTACCCCTTCTGATAAATGGTCAAAATTGTACAGTGCTGTTTTAAGAAAGTGAAGTAATTATGGGGCTGGTTGAGAAAAACATGAACTGGGCCCCCTGCTTACCTTGCACTTTGCTCAAGCAAGGCCTAACAACAGAATAATGTCTGAAGAGAAGCAGAGGTCTCACAACCTGATGTTCCAGTGAGGCCCAGAGAACACTGAGCCTCCATACCAGCCGACAGCCTCACTGTTTCCCTTCACTGTGAAAAACAAGCCTCATTACAAATCTGCTTCATTAAGGAGGTAAGGATGTGTACAAAGACCCACTGATGAAGGTCAGAGAGCCTTTATTGCCTTCTCAGTACTAGGACAAAGACAAAAGTGTTTATTCTACCTCTTTTATAAAGTATAAATTCTGACTGAGACTCTCATTAAGCCCAATTAACATATTAAATTACACACCCATTGGGATACAAATGAAGGAGAGCATGTAATGTGTGTATGGGACATGTAATGCATGTATGACCAAAGTCACCAAGCCCCACCAACATTCAGCTGTTCCCTCTCCTTACGACCAGCCAATATTTATAGCATAAAAAAGGGGCTTCAGAAAAAGTCAGAGGAGAACACCTCTGCCCTCCCGTGAACAATCAGTGGACTGGGTCTCTCCTCCTTTCCTGAAAGGCTGCCTTTAGGCGAGCTTTGCACTCCAGCTGTGTTGAAACATACTTGGGAATATTCATTTTTTTATATATTTATACACACGTTATCTATCTATCTATCTTGTTACTACATCACTCTTGTACTTTCTGTTCCAATACATACTAATACATACTAATACTCTGCAGTTAGTGCACTTATCATGGGCAATCCTGAACCTGCTTTTCTGTTGCTTTAATGAAGTCTACTGTTTGTGAATCTGAATCATGTAAGTCCTCACTGAATACAAGCAGGCCCACAGTACTGGTTTGGTTTGAACTAAACCAGACTTGTAGTGCTAAACTGGCTATAATCAAAAATTAAGCTCAGCCACACCCAGCCTCTCTTGTCTTAGAGGATCAGTTGGAATCCAAGGGGGGTTATTTTCTGCTAAATATCTATACACTTAATACAACACTGCTGAAGTTAGTTCTTTGCTTTCCTCTGGGGTTTTTTGTTTTTTAAACATACTTTTGAATGTTATATATTTGTCAGTGTCCTGAAGAATACTCATGTCCTGGAGAATACTCACTGGATCATAATCTTAAAACTAAAAAATAAAATGGATCTGTTAGCACTTTCAGCTTGTCTCTCTACCAAATGCTAAATTGTTTCCTACCTGACATGAGACCATCCTCAGCCTGTGTACCTTTAAATATCTCAAATAATTTGTTATCTTATTGCTACTTTCAGAGACAAGTTCAATACCTAGCATATTTGTTCTGTCCATTTTGCCATCTCCTATATGGTTTTTTGCTCATCCATAGTGCCATTAAATATTATTGCTATTAAAATACGGACATTTTCCAGTATTGTATTCACACAAGGTCATTTTGAGGGAAAATAACTTACTTTAGTATGTATGACAATGTCATTCCTAGCAGCATTAAAGAAATAACAGTCCTGTTCCATTCCTGTAACGGTAATTACCTCAAATCTCACAACATAGCACTGAAATCTGGATGCTCCTGCTACTTTGCCACTGTCCTGTCTCTCACCAAGGGTCTCACAGAGACAGCAAATGGTAATGAAAATTCTGTGTAATTATCAATATTTCTCCAAAGAAGATACCTCTATCTTGAAAGAAAGTCAAATGCGTAAGCACACTTTTCACTAGGCTTCCAGGCTTTGATACTCAGCAAGTTAATTATGTCTGAGGCCTTAGACTGTTCTTTATGCAGTACCTCTCCTCTCCTCTTAGACTGACAGGCTGAAAGCACAAACCAGACTGGTAAGTCACAGCACAGATGGCACTGAAGACTGAAGGCTGTACTGGAACTACAACAAACTACACATATAGTTTGGGGACTATATCAAAACTGGGACAGTTTGTCTTAAAAGTTGCCGCAAAAGATGTGTTCTCTTGTGTTAAATTGGTGAGAATTGCCAGTATCATTTGCATCTTGGAGTGACACAAGATGGCCAGACATGATTAATCAGATGGAACAAGTTTGAATTTATCTGTAAGTATTTAGGTCCTTATAGGTCCTGTATAGACAATGGCCAGAAACCGATCAAATTCAGGAAGCATAGATTATAAATATTTTAATTTTAATATTTTAAACATAAAACTAAGAAAAAAAGAAAAATATATTTGAAAAGGATTCTGAGACACCTGGGTTGGGCAGAAAAAATATTGTTTCGAAACTTGGAGTTCCATTTTTGCTCATATAAAGAGAAAAATTAAGATATAACATGTATTTAGGGTTTTGGTTTTGAGTTTCAAACAAAAGTAAATTTTGGAGACTGGTTTAGGACAATTTTTTCCAGCAAGAGAATGGAAGGAGGCATTGTAAGACAATTTTTTTTCTGCATTGCACATACTGATGTAGTTAGGAACAGATAGAGATTTAAGGCTACAAGATATGGTAACTTTCCACGTTAGGTAAAGAGTATGACAGGAGGGAAAGGCTGTGGATGGTGTCTGTCCAGACTTCGGTAAACAGTCTGACAACTGTCTCCCACAGCATTCTTATGCAGTAACTGGCTGCTCATGCTTAGATGGTGCACCCTTTGCTGCAAGAAAAACTAGCTGGCTGGCCAGGCCCAGAGAGTGGTGGTGAATGGAACTGAACCCAGTGATCAACAGTCACTACTAATGTTCCACAGGGCTCAGTACGGGGGCTGATCCCATTTAACACCTTAATTGATGATTTAAATGAGTAAGTTCAATGAAAAAAATGTCAAACAGCAAGATCCCAATAAGTTTGCAGGCGACACCAACTTTGGTGGGAGTTTTGATCTGCTGAAGGATGGCAATGCTCTTCAAGAGGGAGCTGGACAGGCTGGATCAATGGTCTGAGAGCAACTGCATGAGGTACAAGGCAAAGTGCCAGGTCCTGTGCATAGGTCAGAGAAACCCCAAGCAGTGCTACAGGCTTGGGGAGCAGTGCCTTGAGAGCTGCTCAGCTGAAAGTGACTTGGGGGTGCTTATTGACTGCTGACTGAACAAGAGCCAGCACTGCTCCCAGGTGGCCAAGAAGGCCAAAGGCATCCTGGCATGTATCAAGAATAATGTGGCCAGCTGGACTAGGGAAGTGGTTGTCCCCCTGAACTTAGCACTATTGAGGCCTCACCTTGAAACCTGTGTTCAGTTTTGGGCCTCTCACTACAAGAACATTGAGGTGCTGGAGCATGTCCAGAGAAGGGCAACAGAGCTGGCGAAGGGTCTAGAAAGCATGGCTTATGAGGAGGGATTGAGGGAGCTGGGGCTGTCTAGTGTGGAAAAGAAGAGGCTCAGGGGAGAAGTCATGTTCTCTACAACTACCTGAAAGTAGGTAGTTGTAGAGGTTGGTCTCTTCTGCCATGTCTTAAGTGAAAGAATGAGAGGAAATGGCCTTAAATTGCACCAGGGGAGGATTAGATTAGATATTAGAAAAAAAATAATCACTGAAAAAATGGTCAGGCATTGCAAGTTACCCCAGGGGGTGGTGGAGTCACCAGAAGGGTTAAAGAGGTGTCCATATGCAGCACTTGGTGACATGGTTTAGGGGTGATTATGGTGGTGCTGAACTAGTTGATCTTGAAGGTCTCTTGCAAACCTGATGATTTTGTGCTACTGTGTCCGAATGTTTCATCAATCATAATTTCAATAGAGGATCTTTTAAAGATACAAACTTGCTTTAATAAAATACAATAAATTCTTAAATAAGTATTGATACTTTTAAACAGGATTTTTTTTTTCTGACATAAACCTAAAGCATGAATTAAAACGAATCCATTTAAGTTCTTTGTTCAGGTAGTAGCAGGATCTTTCTCTAAATGGGGTTCTCTATTCCTACATCTATTTAAAAAAGCTTTTGGCTAGCTTAATGTTTCAAATACAGCTTATTTTGGGTGGGATTTACTAATTTAATCAAAGCAATCATACTGCTACCAACAAAAGAAAATTGTTTTTTTTTAATTATCATTTTAACATTAATAAATATGTTATAAATTTCACTTTAGGTATAACTTTAGACAGCCTTTCATGCAGGTTATTTTGATATCATAGGTGCTTATTACTTTCTCTACCTATTTTAAATGTGAAAAAAAATTGTTATTTATCATCCACTTTTAAAAGCATTCTCTAGAAACTATTACTTTACTCTCTTTCTTGATTGTAGTTGAATTGAAGACACCTTAATGCATTTAAGTGGGACTTACACAAAAGCATAGAAAGTAGTTGGACAATCTTAAAATTCATACAGTTTTAGTCACCTGATTTGTCAAGCTTATACATCAGACAAATATAAATTTTAATGCCCTGACATAAACCAGAAAGGTTTTAAATGATTCTTTAATGTTTATTTTTAAAATATAGATGAGACTTTTATAATCTAGAGACAATATAAAATACTTTACATTTCATCAGTGGTAAAGGAGGACATTCAAAAAAGACATGCATATTTCCTGTTACTGCCTTAATCAATGGATTGTCTCACTTTCATTTTTATGTAGAGAAATTAATTGGTTACCAAATATAAAGTAGAATTATGCATATCTATTATGCATAAATATTCACAACAGTGTTAAAAAGATGTGTATTCTTATATGTACGTTCATTTGTTCAGCAATTGTTTGGCTGTAGCGGGTTTAGTTCGCTTTCCCGGCCAATGCACCAGATTTGTAGGGGTTTAGATTCAAAACCGGGCGGAAACACCAATTTGTGTTGTGGTTTCAGTTCATCTCTTTATTCTTTGTGAGATAGGAGATTTGGAGGAATGCAAAACAGGCTCAAACTTAAAGAAAATGAGAAGTTTATTAACAGAATTAAAAGATAAAAGAAAATAATAAGAAAAATTAAAGCAAAATTCCTCTTTTTTCTCACACCCCCCTCCTCTTTTCTTCTTCCCTAAACCAGCATAAAGGATAACATCATATAATTCTTAGTCAGTATTCACAATTTTAAGAATCTTTCTACTGAGTAAGGAGAAAAGAGGCTTCCTTTGCAATCCGTGGTCCCCCCAAACTGTATCAGCCCCAGTACAACAGCCCCCGCCCGGGAATAAAGCTGTTATTGGGAAAACACCTCTCCCATGGATATGGGATCACATGGGCCACAACATGGGGTAGTCCTTTTTTTAAGGGTGAACAGTTTCTAGNAGGCTGCTCCAAGGAGCGAAAACCTTGGCCGCCATTCCCCCCCCTCCTGTGGGACCGGCCAAACCCCAAAGAGAGAGAGAACTTCCTGTCCCTCCAGCCTTTATATATGGAACTTTCGAAAAGCGCCACTGGTCAAACGAGCTGTCCATCAGCCCAGGCTCAACCCATCACATTGGCTCAATTTTGTTCTTTGGCCTGGTGAGAAAACTGGATTAGAGCAGAAGTCCAATTACATCTCTAAGACTGTAATTCTACATTAAAGAAAATTTGAATATCAACTAATATGAATAGTTTTGGTTTGGGTTTTTTTTTTCAATTATAAATTGAGGTATTAGAACAGGTAAACATGAATGTTCTAATTTTTTTTTGGTGCATAGAGCCACCATTGGAAAAACATGGTAAAATTGAATGAAATATGCTTTACAAATAAATTAATTGCTCTGCACTGAAAGAGGTCACTTACAATAATATGAGCCAGCAGTCTTTGCACATTGGCACTAACAAGTTAAATCATTCAGACACAATGATGGGATTGTATCCTTCAGAGAGAAAATGGAGGCACCACAATAGGCCATTGAAAAACCCTATTGAGCAAACAACATTGATTGAAAGCATGAACAGGATGTTGACACTGTTAAAAAAGAGACAAATGTCATACTGTAATATAGAAAATGTTACAGTTTCATTATTATTTCAGTAATTCATCCATACATTAAATACTGCATATAACATTTTAAAGTGGTATTTCAGAACTAGGCAAAATTTAGATAATAAATCAAATTTTCCTTGGTGAGGAGGATGGAGTAAAGGATTTTATTCAGTGAAATGATGGAAGGGTTTAGATTATTTGATTTGGAGAAGGAAGGATGGAGATTAAATGTGATAGTATAACATTGAAGTAAGGCTAATAGAACTGCAGGATCAATTGTGTCAAATCTCTTTATCTGATGCTTACTTAATAATACTTTGTTAGTTTTCAATAGTGGTTCATAGAACATTTATAGCACTGAATGTTTGAAAATAAAATCTGTGTTTGACATTCTGTAAAAAAAGAATGTATGGATGTATATGAAAAGGAATGAGAATTAACATATGTCTTGATTGGATCCTTGTCAGCTTAGAAAGTTACACAGAGAGAAGTGATGATCGACATAATTTCTATTATTTTGTAAGAAACGGATGCTAGAAACTTGATACAACCAAGAAGCCTCATGACATATTCCTCTTCTCATGTCAACTAATGTAAAGTCAGGTAAAGATTTGATAAAATCCCCTCCCTCTTAAATTAAAGATCAGCCAAACTGCAAACTGACCTTGCGTTTCTTATTTGTGAAATCTTTTCCATAAGAATAAGAGCACTTGAAAGTTTTGAATTGCAAGAAATAAAAACGATTTATTGAACATTTTTCTTCTCCCGATATTTACTAAAGGAAGCCTAATTAAATATGGCATCTAGTAGATTTTCTTCATTGATGATAAATCCAAGAGTGAACTCCAGGTTATCTAATTTGAAGCACCTCAAGGGTGTGGGCTAGCAAGCACATGTATTCCATTTTGATATATTCCGTGTGTAATTTTTTCATATGTTGAAATAGCAGTAGTCTTTCTTTTATATAATTCCCTCTATGAAAAATGTAATGAAAGTGGCTACATTTCTTTAACCAGGAGAGTTACATAGTAGGATATAAATTTACAGTAGGCTGCCTCCTCTCCACTGGGTCTCTGAGTGAATAGATAAGCTACATTGTGTCTACTATACAGGAAAACACATGCATTCAGATATTTAGGTGTAATTTCATACCGATGGATTTTGTAAAGTTACTAATGTAAGCCATAAGGGTATGTAGAAGGACACTGGCTGTTCCTTTGAGCATATCTGGTCAAAGCCTTTCTTAATGGACAAGGGTGTTTTCAGCGGAAAAAGGAATGGAGGAAACAATAAGCCAGACCATACAGAAGCACAAAACGGGCCAAGAGATGGAAAGAGGTAGTGATGAGAACAAACTTGGGTAGATGCACTAATTGGTAAGGACACGTAGAGTGTGGAAATGTTTATTTTTTCAGTAATATTATCTGACTAACGACCTTGTCAGTTTAGCAGGATGAGGTAAACAAGGGGTACAAACACACAGAGACATAAAACCTGACCATGCTATTACCTGTGGCATCCACGAGGGTGTGTGTGTGCTTGTGAGCAGAGAGTGCATGCACGTGTGCATGTATGCCTGCACTCGTGAACTGCTATCTCTAACAGCCAACAGAGAGGAGATGGGAGGTGGCTGGCTGTGCTTGTGTCTGATGTGAGCCCTGTCCCCTGTCCGTACGGGCAGCTGAAGTAGTGCCTTGTCTGTCAGTCTGTGTGAGCAATTGTGTCAATGTCTTTGGTAAGTCTGTGTCTGGGTCTCTGTGTGTCTCCTTGACTGCGTCCCTGTTGCTGGGATATAACAGCTTTGAAACTGATTGAAACTGCAAAGAAAGTGGCAGCCATGTCTCCAGCCCAGGCAGAGATGCTAGGTCTCTGGGCAACAGGCTGGGCTCCAGCAGCTGGGCAGGAGCTGGCAGAACCTGGGCTGCTGAAGAAGGATATGTGACTTCAGAACTTATCTTTAGAAGATGATGACCCATGCTTTTCCATCATGCCGCAGCAGCCGCCATAGAGGAAAAGCTTCATAAAATTAGTATTTCTTAACTTTTATCAAAGTAAACTGGTTTTCTTTGTGCTTTTATGTTTAGACTTCTACTGTACTGCTATGAGATAAATGCCTCTTCTATAATCATGAAAGCACTGTCATCTTCATTTGTATTTGGTTTCAAATGTGGGGCATTTAGTACCTGCAGAATAGATAGTTTGTGACTTGTTTTCTAGTTGAACTATTTTCCTATGCACTTCACTAGACTTTGTAGTTGTTTTCACCTATTTTCACCAGGTGATATACAAAGTCAAAGGACTGGCTCTGCATTGGAAGTGACCATTAACTGCGCTTCATGCTTGCAGAGTGCCCTCTAAAGGAATTTGTAGGCATCAATACACGATTCATCTCATTTAATGACATTTTTAGTAGATTGCAATTAAATTTAGTCTTTTTAGTAGAATTTAATTTAAAAAGAGTATGGTTTTCTCTCCACCAAATAGAAAGTTTCCAAAGCTGTATACTTCTATTTGTTTATTTAGTCACTTAGTTATTGCATTGCTCATGTGTGAAGATTTAATTCCAAAGGGCTTTTTCTTTGTGAGTGGTAAGGATGCCTGTGTATTAGCGCACCAAATAACTACTTAGCTTTATTTCAAAAGGGTCGTTTCATCTTTTCCCCTCAGGTCTTATTTCCATTTCTGTGTCAAGAACATCTCATCATGACATTTTTAGGACTAAATTTGTTTCTGAAACTGCTCCAGTGAAGCTCACCTGATTGTGTCCTATTGAGGACAATATGTTCCTTCTAGAGAATGTTAAAAAAAGAGGAAACATGCACTATAGGTTTTCTATGAAGGAAAAAGGCTACAGTTGCTTATGTGGTTTGTCATGGACTGACTGCACGGCAAGAACACCTTTTTCCATCTACATAAACATTTGTTTTTCTCTAATCAGACCAGGCATCTGGACATGACAGCCAACTGTAAATGAAAACAATATTCTACAGTTTATTCCTTTGCTGTAAGACTTCTTTTAGAAGCATTTTGGGAGGCACTTTTCTACCTGGAATCCTAATTCTTAATATGATTTCTTAGTCTGGAACACCAGCCTGGGTCATCTTTTTGCAGGATCAGACCAAAACAATCACTAACTTAATTTCTTCTAAAGTCACATCCTTTCCTTTTAAAACAAACGGGATTGTCATTCATCTCTTACCTTTGCTTTGCAGTAACATTCATTTATCCTATTGGAATCATATTACATGCTCTTTGTAAAAACTGCTCTGCCCCAAAAAAAAGGAGATGGACAGGACCACACAGCTATGGAGCGATGATCATTTGGCTCTAACACTCATACCTTTCTCATGAAAGAGAAGAATCATAGAAATAAAGCAGTAAATATTACTTGGCCATCGAGTTAATATAATATTCCAGTCACTATTTTTTTTACATTTTGCTCTGAACACCTTTAGAAAGTGTGAAATGTCTCTTTTCCCTTAGCATCTTCATAAACAATTCTTATATATATTGAGCTAATTAGACCCATTCTCTGAAAAGAAAACTCTCAATGAAAACAGCTCTAGGCACTGATTAACTATTATCCCCTAAGTGCAAATATTTCTACTGGAAATTTCAAATTTACTGGCTACAGAAAGAAATTTTAAAAAAGCACTTTTGTAGAATGTGGGGAAAAGGAAAAAAAATAGACCAATGTGAATGGCCAATGTGAATGTATCTCCAGTTGAAACCAGACTGAAATTACACATACAATATCCAGGTTACATCCTAGGAGATCCTGCTCTGAATCATTTCCTTTTTGCCTTTGTTGCACTTTTAAAATGAACTAAAAATTACCAGATTTTGCAAATGTTTTATGTGAAGTGAATCAATATAACCTGCCAATATAGGATGTCATATTTTCAGAAGGTGAGTAGGTAATTAGAACTTTTGTCATTTTATGTTAAAGCATAAAATTTAAAAATTTATTCCACCAAGGGGATTTACTGTTCTGCACAGATAGATATGTCTTTGAAGAAGATGAGGGCAAAGATTCCCTGAAGGAAATTTATGAGTCACTGAATATCTTTTAAAGAGACAGCATAAGCTATATAATATAGGTCAACAACAAAAGATATATAAATCCCAAGCTTATCTAAAACAACTTCTCTGGCTCTCCCTGTTAGGATTTATTCTCGGGTTGGTCTTCAATTCAATTTAAGAGTGAAGGAATTCCTAATATAGGAAGCCAACCTAAGTACTGTCCCATGTGGATGTCTCATATTAGCCCAAAGTGAAAAGTTTAATATAAATTTGTCTTCTTAACTGGTTCTGTGCATAAAAATAAATTTCCTATATGGAAACAAATAAATTATTTTCTTTAGTCAATCCTTTGGAGGAAAAAAAAAAGGAAAAAAAGCCAAACAGTTAATCAACCAATTCCAAGAGGGATAAACTTTTCTATCCCTTAGGTTTAAGGTCATAAGAACAGACAAAAAGTTACTCAAGTATTCAGATTTTGGTTCATTTTTTTCCCTGTCAAGAATTTTTATTTCTTTTACAACTCATTGTATGAGATATTCAAAGCTTTCTATAGGAGATAACCAATTATTTTTATATGTAGACTGCATTTAACCTTACGCAATCTGGACTGTGTTCTCCCTTACTTGAAGTGCTCCACTCTGAGCTACTAATTTATGTTTAACAACACTGAGAAAGCTTTCAGAACTGTGAGAAAATAAAAATATCAAGAGGTGATTTAAGCCACTTTGTAAAGACTATATAAAAATGCTAGGGATTTGTAAAGATGTTCAGAGTGCCACAAAGTCTGATAATATAAATGAAAATAATTTTCCTTTGTTTGAGTTGTGCTCCATGTAAGACAGATTTGACTGTAAAGCAAAAGGCTAAACTTCATTGTACTCAATCTCCTAACACAACAGTAATTTCTCAAGGTACTAACTTAAAATATCAGCTGAAAAACTGTGTATGACATTGGAGTCTGAATATGAGAATATGTGAGGGGATTGATTTTGCTTTTATGAAAGTGAAATGTGCATTAATAATTTTCTTCCTTAGGAGTTCACCACCCATATTACAGTAGTGCCAAGGTTTTTTCCTTTTCATAAACTGAGCTATATTCAGCTCCTCTTTATGGATACATTTGTAAAGATCATTATTCAGCCACAGTCTTAACCATGCATTAAAGCATACAAATAGTCCATTGAAGCATTCTTCTGACATACTCTGTTTTCATTCTGAAGTGTTTTCTCTACATACTTTTCACATGCCCTCTCTAGAGGGCACAACCTGTCAATATGTCACACTGCTGCTAGATTTCATGAACTGACCACACCAAATACTTCCGAACAATCTGGTATGAAGCACTCTATTGCATTGAGAGCACTGCATTCCCATGGATCTGATAGGGATTTCAGTACAACTTCCGTTCTTTCCTAGCAAAAAAACGGCTTTTCATGCCTCTCAAGAAGAATCACTCCTTCCTACTAGAAGTGCTTTCAGTACTTGCTCTTAACAAACTCTGTGCTTGCCACTGCAATGACTGTAGGAATGTAATGAGCTTCTGACATTGTATGGTGCCACCAGGCACTCTGTTAAGGGAGTTACAGCAAGTTGCTCAAGAAGACAACACAATTATGTCAGAGATTTTCTTTGCCTGTTAAAAAATCTAATTAGGCTCATGAAGGAAACAAGTCTGCTTTGCAATGGAACATGAGCTAAATGAATGTCTGAACAAAGAGATATCCTAAATTATGTGTCAAAATCTTATAGAAATAGTGTCGTTCTGTAAACTCGGTGTGAGTCCTCTGTTGGTGTAAGTCCTTCATGAGCACTGGCAGTTGCCGGCAGCGGGTAACATACTTGAATAAAGTGGAAGACCCACTGAGGGCTCATAAAGTGGGAAGACCTGCTGAAGGGTCTCCCTTATGCTGTTGGTGTGTCCCTGAATAAATCAGTCAAAGCACCCTCAGAACCAGCAGGACTGCTCAGTGAGGGGTCCCACTAATGGGACACTGACAAACTGGTACGGGGGTCTCGGCTTTCCTGGGATGCTGACAGACAAATCAAATATTAAGGCTTGAGGAAATCTCCCACACTGAGGGTTGAGGAAATCTCCCCTTTTCACATGACAAAAAATACTATTTAGTATTTTTAAATCAATCCTTGACCAATCTGCTCTGAACAGAATATCTTACTTTCAAATCATGCATATGTAGAAAACATTAGTACTCCACACATTTCTAATACTAAAATATACCTAATGAATTAAAAATTACTCAAATTAAACATTAGTTTATTTCCTGTTCTTTTCTCACAGAAAAGTAAACCAATTTAATGGAAATATTTGTTTACTGTTGCAAACATTCTAGTAAATGATCATTTTTCCTCTAATGCAGATGAATTTTGCAAAGGAATATGCACAAATTTAATATGTAAAAAATAGTTTGAAAGTAATTCCTCATAAAAAATGGGGCCCAGACAGTTTTGATCAGTGGAGGTAAAATGATTAAACCACAAAAACACCAAGAAGCATTAGTAGTCAAGGTGCTTTTGAAAAAACATATGAAAATGTGATTTTTATACAATTCTAGAGATACATGAAGAAAAAGAAGAAAGAAAGTTTTGATATATTTAATACTTCACTTGCTGTCATTCTATTATAAACTTATTCCTCTTTTTTTCACATTTTGCTCTCTTACAGATATCTGATATTTTTCTGACTCCTAACTATTTTGCAGAAATCTTCCTCTGAGCCCTGAAATCCACTGGAGGTCAAACTTGCTGTCTTCTAATTCATACAGAGGGTGATGGAAATACTGCTACACCTCCATCTTTTGAAGATCAGGTCTGAAGTAAATAGATATGAAGTAGATATTCTTCCTCAACAGGAGAATGAAAAAATATGTTTAAAATATTGGAAAGCTGATTCAATCTCTAACATCAGAGAATGAATCTCATTATAACCTGACATTATTTTGTGGGGTGTCTCATTAGGGTAAACTTGTATCACAAAAGAACATAAAAAAAGCAGCAAAAAGTTAAGCAGTCAGGATCAGAATTACGAATTAGGTGAGATCTTCATGTATTTCTCTAAAGTACAGAGGGATAGGAAAATGGAATTAAATTATCATCGGATAATTCCCTTTATATTAGATAATTCCCTCTGATTCCACACATGGCAGGTTGAGGCCATCTACCTGCTGTTTAGGAAAACATCCAAATTAAAAAAAAGAAGGAGTTACAGTTGGCTCTTTTTGTATTTCAGCAGCTAAGAACATTTCACCACTGCTAGAGTAGGATTTACATGAGGGCTAAATCTTTCCACTGGGTTCTCAGTGACCATTCCAAAGAGCTCCTGGAGAAGCACAAATGCCTATTATTTGATAAGGAAGGAACCACTATCAAGACAGGAGCATTTTATTTTAAGTATCATGTACTACCTCTTTGTAATTGCCAAAAAGAATCTTAACACAAAATTTTTAATGCATTGAAAAGAAACAGGAATTCCATGCATATTTTAAAAATAAAGCAACACTTTGAATTTTAATGTCTATGTTGAAAACTTTGTTTAATATCCAGATACCATGTTATTAGAACAAGAAGCAAAGACAGAAAATAACACAGAAAATTAACCCTTACCACTCTGTTCATAGTTGGATCTAAAGTGAACTGTAATTTGGAGACTTTCCTGATTTGGTAGTACTCAATGTGGGTATTAGTACAACATTATCATTAAAATTTTGCAATAAAATTAATACTGCACACTCAGCTTTGAAGACAGCTTTTGCTAGGAACTCTCAATAAGTTATACACTTCTGTATCTGCTACAACACATATCTCTGTTTACAGTTTTATAGTTGCTTGGGAGAGAAAATATGTATTCTCTTATCCCTTTCATTTTCATCTTTCATTTGAATACCTTTCAGTTTTCTTTTTTCTAATCTAATTCAGTAATTGTTTAAAAATTAATTGACGGACTAGTGAGGGGAGACTAACTTTCTAGTATTGCTCTTTGTGAAACATAGTTGCTGTGCAGGCTGAAATTAGAGAGTCATAGAATAGTTATTTGACACCATACTGTACTAGTCAGTGTTCTCCACATTATGAGAAAGTAATTAGCTTGAAGCATGAAGCATGAGCACTGCTGACGGCATGGCTTTGTAATATGGATTTATTTTGTTCACTTGTTTATTGCTTCTTTCTTGTAATTAAATTAAAGGTGATGGACACATCTATAAACACAAAACAGTAAATAAAAATGATGCTGGACAATTGAGTCAGAGAAAAAGTATATATTTTTTTTCACTTAGTACAAAAGTATGTACAAGACCTTAAATAATGACAGTGATTCGCAGTTCAAGACATTCTAAAAGGTCTTGCTTGATTTCTGAAGGTGCTTTTATGCTTGTTTTCTTTATTCCTTGGTAATACTGCATCCAGAAGCCTGTAGTTTCTCTTTGTTAAGTTCATTTGGAGTTGCCCCTGAGACCAAAGACATTTTAAGGAATGAAACGGCATACAGTATTTCTCTTTCTGTTTTTATCTGTGCAAGCCTGACCTCTTTAGTGAGTTTAGGCTAAAAAAAGATTCATTTCTTTCCAGGTGTGTTCCTCAGGTAAAGTTTTGTTCCTACCCATCATATTTACTTGCTCTTAGCCTTGCAAAAATATCTTTGTTATCTGAACTAATTTCTGCTGTTGGTTATGCTGTTATATCTCATACCTTCGCTGTATAGGCACAGATGTGAAATGACTGCTTCCAAGTATTTATTCTTCCCAATGTTCTTTCTCTGAGCATTTTGGTGAAACAAAATAAATGAGTGGTGATATTCTAGCATTAGGAGTAGCATTCAGGCTTAATTTCCCAATCTTATCCTTATCAGGTCAGAATAAAGGCTAAGCTTTTCATCCCTTCCTGAGCTATTTATGTTATTTTCAAAGATCCAAATGCATACATTTCATCCATATTTCATTCAGAATCAGTTTTCTTTTCAAATGCTTGGAGTACTATTTCCCCCTCCCATTGAAATGGTTTGGATTTTCTTTTGACTATCCTTTTATCTCCTACTTCATGTCTTACATGGAAAATCTTTTGATCTATTTTGAAGGGCATTCTAGGACAATAGCACTGCTGAGAGAGAAGCAGGAGTTTTTTAAGGAGCTCATTCAGTTTTCCATAATGGCACCTGTGAATATAATGTACATATATCAAATGCACTTGCATGTAGGCTATATACCCATGTGTAAATTTGAGGGCATCTGTGTATATCAGAATACAGATGTACATGTTCATGAATACAAATATTAAGTTATATGGTTTGTATTTCAGACATATTTAAAAACAAAACTGAATTAATTTTAACAGATTTTTGTATGCCTCTAGAAAAAGAAGCAAGCATGCATATAAGCATGGATAGAAGAAGGTAAATCCTGTCTTGAAAACACTGCATGTTATCCAAAACACAGTAACATCTACTCATGTATTTTCTCCATCCACTTGAGATTTAGATTGTTTCTTAGAGTACAATTATTTTTCCTTTATTTCACAGAAAAATACAGCTCATTAGTCTAATGCTACGTTGAAGCCCACTTCAATCCTTCATTTAAGCTGGCTGATGAAAGCTGAAGTAGAATTTGAACAGTTTATTACATAGCTCAGAAATTATATTTGGGTAACTTCACATCCATTGAAGAAGTTATTAAAAGAAAATATGGTGACACAGGCTATAAATTCCTGAACCAAAAGAATATATCATGGACAGCTGATATTTGAGATAAGGTATGTACTGAAATCAATTCTAATAACAGAAGTCTTCATCCTTTATACATCAGTAAACAGGATAAGGTCAAGTATGGCTTGGAGAAACACTTCAAATATATTCAGCTCCAAATTCTTCTTGTTTATCTTCTTAATCTGAATTCCTTTGTGAAATTACAAATAATAGTTCTTCTACTAAAATAATAATGATGATAACATCAGTCTATGCTGCTGTTCAATGCAAGACTATTTCTGCCAATTCCCTAAAAAAGTTAAACTTCCCAGGGAAAAGTGAATATTTTTCTGTGTGTATTCTGTGTAGTCTGCAAAGTACCACCAAATGCAAGATGTATAATGGCTTATCCACATTGTTATTTGGAGAATACACTCCAGAAAAAGCAGACAGAGAAATAGTCTTTGAATGACCTGTGGCCACCCTTGAGGAGCTGACACACACAAAGCTCATGAAGTCCATCACAGCTGAATGCAATGTGCTGCACCAATGTGCTGCACCCAGGTCAGGGCAACTTCCTGTCCTGATTCCAGCTGGGATAGAATTAATTTTCTTCTTATTAGCTGGTACAGTGCTGTGTTTTTTGTATTTAGTATATTATAAGAAACTGATATTTTGACTGTTCCTAGAGAGTGCTTGTCCTAAATCGAGGACTTCTCAGTGTGCCATGCTCTGCCAGTGAGGAGTGGCACATAAAGGTGGGAGAGACCACGGTCAGTACAGGTAACATGAACTGGCAAAAGGGATATTCAATACCATAGAATATCATGCTCAGCATATAAACTAGGGGAGTTGACTGAGAGGGGCTGATCACTGCTCAAGGATGAGCTGGGAATTGGTCAGTTGGTAAGCAGACATATTATGCACCACTTGTTCTTCTTGGGTTCTGTTACTCTCTCTGTTTCTGTAACTGCAATTATTATTCTTATAAACACTATTATTAGCATATGTATTATTACGTTAATGCTTTGTTTCTGTGTTTTCAAACAAATTCATAGGATGCTCAAGCCCTTGTTTTTAATCATCTAAAGATGAATTTTACCCACATCTTCCACTTCCATGTAGGACATGTTTCACTACTGAGATGTGAGCAAATTGAATATCTACTCTACAGTCCTGGAAGATCTCTTACACTTAGGAGACTTTGGAAATTCTTAGACTCTAAGCAAGTCTTTTAAAGCCAGAATTTGTCATCACAGGCAGTTCAGAAATCCCTTTAGCTGCCCTTCCTCCATTCAACAGTAATGCTGAGTAAGAAAACTGCAAAATACATAGAATATTCTAAAAAACAAAAGGGCAGTCATAAAAGGAAAAAAACTTATGTGAAGAAATTGACAATTAGAAAATGAAGAAAGGTCATTCAATTTCTCTCAATTTTGTTTCTGAATGTTGTATCATGGCACATAAGAAATGTCAAAAATAAAGAAATAATTCCTTTCCTTGCAGCACTGCCATCAGAGTGGAACGGATTAAGGTTTGTGTGTGGTAAACTTACTAAATGTAGCATTTGATCTTTGTACCTTATAGGATTAAGTAAAAAAAACCTTCAACAATTTAAAACTCACAAGAAAGACCGATGTACAAGATATCCATTGGTCTGGTACAAAGAGAAGAGTTCCACAGTCTTTTACCACAGAGCCTTAACAGGTCTAATACAGAGATTAATAAACTGTATAGATCAGTGCTCTTCAAATATGGTTTAAAGACTTACCCAGATATAATATGCCTAAAGGCCTTTAGATGTTCACCACATAATCTATTATCTCCCATAATACACACCTGAATTCAAAGTCAGAATATGTTGTAACGTTCTTAATGACAACAGTACTGCTACACAGCATGATCAAAAGGGATTGGCATTAAAAACTGTATTTAAGATGACCTTCAGAGATGGAAGGAATTAGTGAAGAGACAATGTCCACATAGTAGAAGGTTGTGTTCACTGATTCAGGAACAAATACAGAACTACACACACATTAAATTTCACTCACTACTGATCTAATTACTATGCCCCAGCTTTTGTTCTGTGTGGACAGCTGGCTACTTCTTCTTCACCAAGACATTGTTGAATATATAACATATACTGGCTGGGACTTCCCTGAGAAACTGACCTCAAGTATAAAGGAGTAGGACAGAGCTGGTAGGTATTTTAAGTACATTTTTTTTAGACCTTGGGAACTCCTTGATTACACCATGTAAGAAATCAGGTAGGGAAGGCAGGAGACCAGCACAGTTGACCCCCTGGAAGAACTAAAGTGTAAGAAGGAAATGCACAGACTGGGGAACCAGAGATATGCATCCTAGGAAAAATACTGGGACACTGTGTGATTATGTAGGGATGGGATCAGCAAAGCTAAGAATAAGTTGGACAGAAATCTGGCAAGAAATGTGATGATTTATAAGATGGGTTTCTGCAAATATATTTCTCAGTAAAGGAAGATGTATTCTTCACAATAATTAAGACAGCAGAACTAGTGAAAACCAGCATGGGGACGACTTTTTGCCTGTTTTCTCTGGCAATCTATCTTCTCTCAAGTACTTTAACCTCAAGGCAGGGACTGGGGGAACAAAACCTTTTCATTGAGGAAGATCAGATTTGAGGCCACCTGAGGAATCTGGACATACAAAAGACCATGTGATCCAATAAGATGTAATATTTAAAGCAGTCAGTTCCTCTAAACCTGATGAACAAATTATTCAGCCACTTCACTGATGAATCTTTCTCCATTGTTTCAGTAGCAGAATTAAGCTTCTGGCACTTTCAGAAGTCTCTATAGCATATATTTTAATTCTCTGGCATTTAGTTTCCTAGCAATTTCAGTGAATACCTCTTTAAAAGTTCATGGGTAATAATTCTGAATAAAATGAAAAGTTATGATTCACCACTCTCTGCATTGTTTGTCCATTACTCTTCCATGTAACAATAGGGGTGAAACAAAGTCTTCTTTCAGCTCCCTTTAGTGGCAAAAGTCCTTTTGAAGGAGATCTGTATGTAAGCTGGCAATAAGCTTGACAGAAGAACCCAAGTGACGATATATTATATATAGTGAACCCAAAAGAACACAAGTGATGATGTATTATAAAGTTTATTAGATGAGTATAAACATCCCTCTTTATAAAAATTTGAAAGCACCAGTATTGTTGGCACTCTAAAATTCTCCTCCAGGACAGATTTCCTCAGCTCCCACGGTTTTAGTATATTTTTGATCTGTTCAGAAGCTAACCTTATCTTATAGATCACATCACTGTTCTTTAAGAGATCTTTTTTGAGAATTTACCATCACATCATCTGGTCACACTGCCATGACTTGGGAGTTATTGCTGGAAGTCCTTTGCTGAAATTGAGATGAGTGAAATAAGTGAGACAAAGCATATATACATGGTCCTACCTGTCATTTTTTAAAGAGACATATTCTCTCTGTGACTTCAAATATCAGTGCTTGCTACCTAACTGCATATTTTACTCTAGATATACTAGGCCACTTGCTGACATCTCTGCATTAACTAAGTCTTTGATATCTATTTTAAGTTATTAAGATTTGTTTGTAGAATACAAGTAATGTTCTTGAAAGTTGCTTCTCCTTTCCTTCCTTAATACAGCACCATCTGTATTTATGAATGTACTCTGAAGCACTTATTCATTTTAAGTACAGAAAGCCATAGCATAATTATATTTGTAGATTAAGTAGAGTAACTTCTATTACTATTTCTTCTCTGCTCAGAATGATATAACACAGAACAGGCAGAACAGGTAGAATGTAGAATATAGACATTTTTCTGCAATAAAATGGTACTTGTTTTTATTTTGTCTTTCAGTTCTTCTCAGAGCATTTGCTTGCTGGCTATTTTAAAGTTACCAGTTAATTATAATTTCATTTCAAACACACACACACACACACACACACATATATATATATACATTAGGAGAATTAGCCCTTTTTATTTATTATATCTATCTGTCTATCATATAGATATTTATATAGATATATGGTTATAATGTCATAAAATATTTGAATTTCAAGAAATAATTGTAGCAAATAAACTTTCAATGCACACAAAATGCACACTTCACAATGGACAAAATTTGACAAATAGCACACCTTTTTAAAATGCCAGCTGTGGTTTATAATATCATCATACTTACATCTGTGATTTTCAAATTAACCATAGGTTTTTAAAGACTTATAAATGAGTAGCAGGAAGTAGCCTATTTTCACTGCTCATACTGCATGATCAGTGAGTGCCCATAAGTCCTGACCAAAATGTGATTCTTTTACTTGCAGAAATGGGGAGGGGGCAGGGTGTTTGTGAGAAAAGGATGGGAGATTTATTTAAAGCAAATGCAGAAAGTGAAGTATGGAAACTTAGTTTTAGAGGAAGTTTATCCATGTTAAACATTGCACCACTCCTCCACATATATTTATTCACTCAAACCCCAAGCAATTCAGGCTAAAAATGCTTAAGAGAATTCTTAACAGATGACAGAAACAGAATAGAACTTCCTGGTTTTAAATATTTTTTTGTAGAATGGAATAGAGAAAATATTATGAAAAAGGATTCTGGGTAAATTATATGTATAAATAGCAAAAGATGTATTTATATACTTCTTGTTTTTTCAGCAGGTTTCAAAAACAAGTTCATCTGTGGACATAAGGTCCAATTAAAATGTCACAGTGTCATAGGGGGAAGCTTACGCTAAAGCACTTCCCTGACAAAGAAGACCTTGACTACATCTGACCAGCTCTAACTGACTCGATTAATGTAGATGATCTGGAAAACAAAGACACACCAGAAAAACTGTGCAAAACATAACCTCACACTTAGGTAATAAATTTGACAAGGAAAATGGGAGGATGACAAAAACCTGTTGACAATTGCTTTAGATACAGAGAAAGTCAAAGAGGTTGTCCTGAGGCTACATGACTAGAAAAGTCTTTTCAGGCTTAGGCCGTAAGTCTAATATAGAAAGTCAAAAATATTTTTAAAAAACGGTCCTTTGGTGGGGGACAGAAATATGTCCCTGTATGTCGACAGAGCAGCAAGCAGAGTCTGCAGTGGAGACATTACAAAAAGATGCTGGACCCCCAGTTAGGCCTGGCACAGCCAGGGAGGGAGTAAGTTCCCTGTTGTCCAGGGCCCATGTTGGGGGGAAGGGACAGAGGCCATCAGTGGTCTGTGAGTCTGTGTGGTGTAGAGTAGAAATTCTGATCTGTGGATATAGATCTCTATCAAAGAGAAATAGCTTAGTGAGAAACACAAGACCACTGAATAATGACAGAAGTGGCAAGGAAATATGATGAGAAAATGCTTTCAAATTTTATTTGAGATCCATCATTTTTGTATACAAGCGCCTACAATTCAAAATTAATGTTTCTTACCTTCCTTGAATATCTTTTTGTTCCACTATGCCATTTTATCTGAACCATAAACATCTTGATAATAATTAATGTGTTCCTAGTTTTACCCCAGAGAAATTGCATTGACTCCAGACAGTTTCTTCTGATTTATGTAAGTATGAGGAAGATGAAATTCAAACTGTTTGTTTTCCATTTTAACAGAATGAGGAAAACTATGTTACAGCCTTTTGACATAGTCCATTCTGTTGTAGTTTCAGGAAATTAATGCTGTAAAAAACCCCTTTCTTTTCCATTTTTTAATGTCTGGTTTAACATTCACAGCCACATTAACCTTTATATTACTATTAGTGGTTCAATTATTTATAAATTCCTTATTCCTAAAATATTTGATATTAAGCATAATTTGTGGCCTCCAAAACTTGAAATTTCTTATTAATTTACTTTTCCAAATTATTGACCCTAGTAGAAAAGGCTATTTTCATTAGTGGGACTGTGCTTATGTGACTTGGTTTTGACATGAAGAATTGCATTTTGTCTACTTGTTTGACAAAATTCAGTAAAAGGATGACTAACCTGAAGCTCTTTACACCAGCAATAGCTAGATCCCATGATGGAATAAAGTTTTGATTCTAGTGCTGTGGTTGGTGAGTTCCTTTGTTTCTGTTGAACAGTTAGTAAATCTCAGCTATTCCGTGATCAGTGAGCAATGTAGACGCCTACAAGGTAAGAGGATAATAGGTATGCCTCAAACACAGATAGCCAGATAGCTGTGGAGCCAAACAAGGATTGTTGGCAAGAACCCGCTGGGACAGGTGAACAGGATGTGGCTGGAGAAGGAGGTACTACAGAGGTAGGGCAGCACTTTTCTGTGACACATGTCCCTGTTCTGGCTCCTGGAGATAAGCACAACACAGTGCAATGCAAGCACGGGAATGAGTCAAAAAGCCGCCATGGACTGTCAACCAAAAGGTCGAACAAGTAGAGGGTGTATCATGACTGCCAAAGACCCCTGAAGCCTCCAACCCACTTCCCAAAACGTCTAGAAGATAGGATTGTGCATGGTAGCTAATTTGCATAGTGAGAAACTTATCTTCAGAGTACCCTCATGAAGCCTGGGCATACATCCCAGGACCCTGGACACCACATCATCTGGATCAATGCTGGAGGCAGGACTGACGATCTTCTTCCCTTTCTTCCTCTCTTTCCCTCTTGCTAATCTCTTTCCAGTCTCTTTCACCCCATCCTTTCTTCAAAATCCACTGCTGTGTGCTTATACTGTAAGAAAAGGGAATATCTTATCTCAATTGCCATGACAAGTGTTTAATTTACTAATCAAACTCTACATTTTTGCAGACCCTCTGACTGTTTCTGTTCCTTTTCAACTACAAGCATCTATGCACTTGTGTGTTCCCTTTCCCTTTCAGGGTGGGATGTGACAAGAAATAATTCAATAATTAATGTAAAAATCCTTTTCTAATAAGAGAAAAATAATATACAAGTAAAACAACAAACATAAAGAACAGTGTGTGACTTTGACTATGGTATAAACCAAATGTAGTACTAAACATATTGCAGATTTGTATGAGTTATAAATGCTTTTTCATTATTTTCTCCTTATTAATTTTCCAGGACTTACATGGAGTGGGACAGAGATAGGGACAGTGGAGCCACCTGTTGTATGTATAGGGCACAACATACCACTGATAGTCTTATAGCTTTGTCATGAGAATAGGAGGAAAAAAAGGTAGAAGTGAGGCAAAACTGAAGAAGAGTGAAGTTTTCTCCTTTAATGTCTTGTCCTATCATAGCTCTATTGGAGGAATAGGAGATAAGAGAACTTTTTTCTCTGTCACTTCTTCTATTGAACTTACTATGGTAATTTCAGGTACTGTCAATGAGGGACTATGGGTGTGGTTCTGACTGCAATCACTAATTTGCTAGCCACTGTTAACCTTGGGTAGGGTGATTAAGAGCAAGAAGAGACCATGGGATGTGAAGGTTCCACTTCTGCATCCTACTTCTCTCTACTATTTTGTGCTGTATCCCATGAGCTAGGCAGATGAGAAAGTACTTTATAAGTGACTCTGAAATTCCAGGACAGATGAAATACAGCTGCCTGCCTCAACTATTTGTCTTACATAAAACCTTGGTTGGACTGGGATAATTTTATTCCTAGTAGCGTTCTGGCTGCTAGGTTTTTTTTAGATTTATTATGAGAATAATGTTGACAACACACTGATATTTTAGCTGTTGCTAAGCAATGCTTATCCTAAGTCAAGGACTTTTCCGTTTCCCATGCTCTGTCAGCGAGGAGCTGCACAAGGAGTCAGGAGGGAGCACAGCTGGGATAGCTCAACCAAACTGGCCAAAAGGATATTCCACACCATAGAATGTCATGCCCAGTATATAAATCATGTGTATGTGTGTGTTGGCTGGGAGGAGCTGATTGCTGATCCAGGACAGACTGGGTGTCAGTCAGCAGGTGTTGAGCATCACTTATCTTTCTTAGGTTTTAATCCTCTCTCTCTCGCTCTCCCCACTACTCTCTCTCCATTGAAATTATTACTATTGGTAGTAGTAGTAGCACTAAGAATATATTTTATTTTGTTTCAATTGTTAAACTGTTCTTATTTCAACCCATGAGTCTTACTTACTTCACCGTTCTCCTCCCCATGCTACTGGGAGAGCTAGGGGGAGGAAGTGAGAGAGTGTCTGCATGGCACTTAGTTGATGGCTGGGACAGCTTTGGTTGAGTGAAAGCTTATAGTTTTATTGATCTATGTTTTCCTTAAGAAATAGCTTAAGACCAGCTTGTTCTTTTCTTTTCCACAGTCTTCTTTTTTATTCTCCAGCTCTTTCTAGTTATTGATATTTCATCTGTAGAAAACATTGAAAAAAGTTTGTGAAATTTTTTGCACTGAGAGGGAGACATATAAGCCAGAGAACACGTATGAAAACCTTTTTTATCCCGTAGACAATGGTAAGAGATGCTTCAAAACAGGAAATTCAAAATAAGTAGAAACAAATTCATGTTTCATTCATATAACAACATGATTAAACTCATCCCAACTGGAATTTGACACGGCTGAGAATTTAATCATATTTTAAAAGTATTATATAAATATCAAGGAAGTCTATGGCTGCAGAAATAAACTAAGACAATAATGTATGTAAGTACTACGAAAACCTCATGTCTCAAGGCTCTGAATTATCCTTCTATTCAAGGTTAAAGTGTAGACAAGGAGAAGACAGTTATGCAATAATTTCTACATCTTCCTTTAAAGTAATTATACACCTCAGTATCAGAAACTAAACTGGATCAGGCTCTTGATATAGGGCAGCAGATTTTCTGATCTAACGTTATCATGCCGTGAATACATACAACTGAAATATCTCACCAACCATATTGCACGATTTTATTTCAGGTTTTTTAGCAAGTGTCTTCTGGGTCCCAATACCCAGGGCAAGAATCATTAGAATGGGCATTGCAGGAACACAGAAACGCTATCCTTGAAATGAATATAATTCTTTTAGGAAGAAAGCTTTCAAGGTTTTCAAACATTCTTGATAAAATCTTGTAGAGCAACAAGTTTTTCAATAAGATCTTTGAAGACTGAGCCTGCTAAATTCTGGTTTTCAGCTATGTGTATTATCCATTCTTGATTGGATATAGACATGATGTTTCTCCCCTACAAATTAAAAAAAAAACCTAAACAAAAAATTACCCTGTGCTGAGAATCTTTGTTATTGCCTAGTTCCTTCCTATGAGCTTCTCCCAAACCAATTAATTGGAAGGGTGGTATTCAGTTACATTTTCTTCATATTGAAATTATGTGCCACCAATATATGTATTAGCTGCCTAAGATCTTCTAATTGTCAGTAGAAATTAAAACAGTACTACCAAACTTGCACCCAAACTCTGCTAGAGGAGCAGCTGGAGCATCTCAGATGGTACTTCTCATGTCCCATGTCACATCTCCCCATCCTGGGCCATTGCAGGTGATATTTTCTATCTGCAGAGCTGAATCCTGTCCCTATTGACTGAAACATCTCATTGACCTCCATTCTCTCTCCTGGGGCATAATTTCTCGGATGTCAGCATCTTTTCTTGAACACGAAAGTCCAGGCAGTGGCTTGTAGAGTAAAATAGAAGAGGATTACAGAACAAATCTTCACTTTGGAGAATGGGTTTCTTGCGCTAAATGCAAAAAGATATTTGTAATATCTCATGTTAAGACTTAGGAATCATAAAGTTCTTGCAGGTGCAATTAACAAAAGTAGATTTTATTTCTTTTACACCATATGACAAATACTTTACATAATTATTTCTCTTCTACTCTTTTAGTCATGTGAGATAAGATTTAGTCTTAGTTCACATCTCACATTTCAAAATACAGCTATTTATAAACAAGTAGTTCCACCTTCTTTCCCGTTCTTGCCCAGTTTACAGTTACTAGACATGGGTAAGAATAGATTCACCATCTTCAGAAATATGAGTTTTAAATACCAAGCATGAAAAAGCATTCTGAATTTTGGTTTATTTGTTTATAAAACTGTTTTGGTTTTTTTTAATATTGTAACTATTTTAAAATGTACTTTGTATCATTGATCTACCCTCACATATCCAGAAAATTTACTGGTTAAAAGAGCAACTTCAGTTATGAACACCTCTTGTGATAGTGCACTCAACATGTCAAAGCTAAAGATACATTTTCTGCCTATGAACGAGTAACCTTTTAATATAACCAAGAAACTACTGAATTTTCTGCCCTATATGTCTTGAGACTTCATTTGAATCTTACAAATTACTCTGACTCTGACCTTTTCATGCAAGATAAGTCAGATGTGGTGACATTATCAAAATCTGTATTTTATTATTTTTATATTCATCATTTCTTAACACTTTAAAGAACATTATGTCATCTTTTTTCTGCAATTGCAATAAAATTTTGTTTTATTTGACTCTTCAAACAATTATTAAGACTCTACAAGGCATGTCTGTGAAGAAAATATGTTTTAAATATTTTTTCAACTGTTTCATATTTCTACGTCACTAATACAAAAGCAGATCCCAAGTAACAGCGGTTACTGTGGATTTTTATCTGAATTTTACGTATTGAATGATAGAGCTATAAAACTGTGCAAATCTCACTAATTTAATATTTTTCCACATAAATATTTTATTAGATGTGCATTTGAAAAATTGAAGTTAAATGTTTGTAATTTCCTGACAGATAACATTTTTAGGTGCACTGATTAGTTAGAAAAAAGAACATATGAAGCAATTCCTAGAGTGACAAAAGCGACTTGGGGCATCTGAAAGCCTGAAAAAAACTTAGAACAGAAATATTTAGATGCAAGTACATATCTTTGAACTTGTCCATACACTGTCCAATGTGAATGAAGGTCACAAACTAGTCATTCTTGTATGTCAAAGAAGCACAGTGAAAAAGAATCCTCTTAACTGAATTATAAATTATAATCTTTTTATCAGCATTTTATTTTCTTGTCTGGTCCAGTTGGTTCTCCCCATGCCTTGTATACAGAAATAAATAGCAAGAAGGAAAAGGGATGAAATGTTTGGGGTTTTTTTTGTTTAATATCAAGATTAGACAGTCTGTGTGTCATAATCTAATTTCATTTTAAATGCTGACCATGAAATTTTGTATGAAAGAAAATGAATGAAAAGCCCTTTCCTGCTGGCCACACTATTCTTGATAGAAGCCAAAATGCCATCGGCCTTCTTGGCCACCTGGGCACTGCTGGCTCATGTTCAGCTGGCCCTTGATCAGTCCACCCAGGTCCTTTTCCGTGGCAGCTTTCCAGCCACTCTGCCCCAGCCTGCAGCACTACCTAGGGTTGTTGTCACCCAAGTGTGGGACTTGACACCTTGCCTTATTGAATGAGCCTCATACTGAGCTCATAAAGCTTGTTATAGGAAACTTCTATTCTAATGGTGACTCACAAAATTTACTTTTTGTAAAATTTACTTTTTTTTTTTACCTTTGTGCAGGACTTTTTCCAAACTAAGTATTTATTTCAGAGAGTGTGAGGGATTAACATTTTCTTTTAAAATTTATTTTGATGAGATGAAATACAATTAAACAGTTTTTCATGCTACCATTACCCAAACCTCATTGCTTTCAAACATTTTTCTTACCAAATTCTGTTTGTGACAAAGACAAGGTTATCATATAAGTTTGTCTTTGGAAGCAGCCTGATGCTGGACCAAGAGTCATGATAATGAGAAGACACTAACACGTATCTATCTGCGTGGTCAGCTGAGCCCAAAAGATCAGGGAGATATATTGCAAAGAATCAATTTAATTTTGATTTTTGTCTCAACATTTTTTGACCAGAGGCATGTGGGGGCGGGGCTGCACACATGCCACGTGCAGGAGGCAGCTAGGAGAAGACGGAGGAAAGCCCTGTCTCTAGGGAGACTTCGCCTGACAACCATTTCAGATCTCACATGGAACAGGCAGTCAGTAGGAGACCACTAATCCAGGCCACTGTGCCCTCTAGAATGGTTCTCCAATTGGGTGGCAGAAAGGTCTCCACCAACGGACTGCAGTCGAAAGTTTGGCTGGCCAATAGTCTCCTGACAGTGAGCACACCTTGGGAGGAGCCAAGGGCTATAAAGTAACTGTGTCACAAACTGCAGGGCTTCCGCCCTCGCTGGAAGCTGTTTGCTTGGCCTCGGTTTCTCACTTTCGCTCCCTCTTTCTGGATGCTGCTGGACGCTTGGCTGGGCACCTGCTGACCATCTCTGAGCCTCCTGCCTAGCCTGTGTCCAGTCCTACCACTTCATCTCCCTTGCCTACTCCAGCCTTCACCTGTTCTGCCTCCCTGCATTCCTGTCCAACCCCTTACCTGCTTCATCCCTGCCTGCCTGGTTCCTGCCTAGGCCACCTGCCTCCAACCCTGCTTCTCTGATCCAGCCCACCACTGTGATCCCTGCCGCGACCCTGTCCAGGCTTCTGCACCCCCTGGCCGAGTCACTCACCTCATGTCCAGCCGCCCGTCGCCGTGGGGGCTGTGCCTGTGGAGCCGCGCCTTTCCGGAAGCTGCGCAGACTGCCACGGCAGGCAGCGTGCGCTCACCCCCTGCCAGCTGCATGTCGACGGCACACTCTGAAGTTCTGGTGGTAATGTCTAATTTTTCTCTCTGTTTTCCCTCTCTCTCTCTCCTCCCATTCTTTTCCCTTTTCCTTCCTCCTTTTCTGCCTTTCCTATTCTTCTTTAGTACGCAATGCACTTTTCGTTACCAATAAACAGTTCTCAGATACAATATTTGCCTCGTTTTGCTTAATTCAGTCCTAGAACATCCTTTTTTAAAAGAACTCCCCACAGTTTACTTTAGTGGAATGCAACGCATTTTTTATGCTTCTTGCCCTTTAAGAATTTATTGTGGGGAGAGTGATGGTCTTTACTGAAGCTTAACTTGGTGGAATATGTTATGAAAATACGTGCTTCAAGGTCTTTGATCATGCATTTTTTCTGGGTTGATACCACATTTCTGACAATGTGTTTGACAACTGTTCTTTCATGCAGCAGGGTTACAGGCGTTTTCCAGTGTTGACAATCTTCCACCTCAGGCTGATCTACAATCAGCTTCTTCTGTCATACTGCAAGATTATGTCACTAAGGGCTAGTCACAACATGCAGAGAGACCCAGGGGGACAAAAAGAGCAGTGATGGGCAGAGGAAACGCTGTAATCTCGTGAGGGACAGTGGCACCCAAATCAGTGACTCCTGAGACTGTCAGAGACTGAGTAGCTTCTTGCCTTGGTACAAAACCCCCTGAGACGAGCAGACCTGCTGTCTCCAGAAAGCCTTGCAGTCTAAAGAGTGCTGCTGAAATAAGGGAGATAGGCCGTATTATGGTTGCAGGGGAAAAATACTTGGTAACTGTGCAAAGGTTGTTATGGAGCAGTTTAAGGGTATTGTGGTCATTTGTGTAACGTTGTAGAGGAAAATCAAAAAGGAAGGAAAAGGAGGGATCAAAATGGATCAGAGAGGAACAGGTGTAGGAAATAGAGAGAAAAGTGGATGAAAGTAGCTGACTGTAAAAAGAGATGTCAGTGGATTTAAATTAACTGTCCTTGATATAAAGCTGGCTTTACAGAAGCAGTTTCAGAAACTAAGTCCATGTTTATGAAATGTATGTCTGTTTATGAAATATTTTATATACTCCCAGTAAAATTGTTGATCAATTACAAAATTAGCAGGTTTTCTATTGAATTTGAACTAAACAAACCTATCCTAGGAATAAAAAATGGAATGAGAGAAAGTTTTTTCCCATAACACTTGTTGGTTTGAAAATTTTATGCTCTGGAACAAATCTAGTAAGAAATCACTTAAACTAGTTTATGTTGTTATATTGGTAACTCAAGCAATATTCTTACCATATAGACTCAGGTTATGTGTCAGAAGAAAAGTTGATGCTACCAAGTACTGCATGTTCTCTCTAGCTGCTTCATGAATAATTCTTTTTTTGTTATCCATCAGTCATTTTTCTATTTTTTTGTATCTTTTCTGCATCTTAAAAATCACAATTCTTTCACAGCAATCACTAGCAGGAAACGTTACTCAGAGAGAATGTCCCTTTAAAGTCAGTAAAGCTAAAAGAGGATCATCAGCATGTGTACGCATATATCTGCAAGCTGCTTTTCATATGCTTGGTAAGTATGATAGAGGCTAGAAAATATTTTCTAGATATTTATCTTAACTATTAGCCCCATGAAGTGTAAAAAATCACTACAAACCTTCATTTGAAGGAGATACTCTTTGCTTCCCTACTCTGAATTTATATGTTGCTGTGTATTTTTTTTTAATGTTGGCTCCTTTCCTCTCCTTGCATTGCCTTGTAATCCTGAGCTCTACCAGCAAAAAATTTACTTGCATCATATTCTGTCATTCAGAAAAAAAAAAAAGGAAAGTGTAATAGATAATAATCATTGCAATTTTAATAATAATTTTGTATTTTATTGCATAAAAGGTACTGCTAGTGCATCAAACTTGCTAGGGTTTACTGCACTATCATAGAAAATATAGTTTACATTTGGTGAAATACTTGGCAAAAGAAGAGATTAATGGACTCCAACCCTTCTGACTAGCTCCAGACTTCAGATCCCTGTGGAAAGCTTTGAGAAGCTGGAGGAAATCTCTAAAATGCTTCAAGATCCTTTTTCTCATCGGTGTTTCCATTTGACTTACTCTGTTGCCTACTAAAAAGAAAACGTGTAGTGTGCAGTGCTCTTCCATTAAATGTTCACTACTGAAACACAGAGGGATCACATTCCCTTGTTGCTACTGTGTATATGTGTGTTCCTTGAATATGGTTCTAGCTAACACTGTTATTGTTGACCCTCACAACTAAATACCTCCAGCTCATCCCCCCCTCCAGCTGCAACTGACAGCAGAATTGTTAATTTTGAATTGCATCGGTTCTTATAATACAAATAAAACATTACAAAAATAAGGCCACATGATTTTGAAGAATGTTAAAGGTATTTTTTTTAATGAGAAATGTTGACTACTTCTAGGGAAAAAGGCATTAAGACTGAGATATTATCGAGGATTTTCCTCACACTGGAATGACAGATTGTACATTTTTTTACCATATAAATTACTTCAGTAGCTTTATTTTTCTTCCCAGGTGTATGAAACACCCTGAACCTATGCCAAAATTAACATTAACAAAATACGAGTAGTGTGCTAAATTAGTGGTAGAGTTGACTCGATCTGTAGTAGACCCAAAAGCTGTGTAAATGCTGAATGAACGGAATTTTTTATTTTGAGAGTGAAAGCTATAAATTAACTATGATATTTCCTTCTGGGAATGAAAAGACATGCTAAATTATTTTCCTAGGGAGGGTATCTTTTAGGTGATAAAACAACTTTTTTTTGTTGTTGTTGTTGGAGTAGCAGTAGTAGTAGTGAAAATCAGATGTTTCATTATTATTTATATTTCACAATGAAAAAGTAAAGAAATCTTTTCCTGAAATGAATGCTTTGGATTTATTTTCTCAAAAAATATTTAGCCTGTTAAACTTTAACTCAAGCTTCATTCCTATTCATATTTATTACAACTCCAATGAGTGTACCTGTTATGAGGAAGATTAGCATCTCAGACATTATCCATATTTACTGTCTATGAAACAAAGTAAATCTGGTGCAGTTTTTCCAAGTAGATCATGTTTTTCCATATATACAAAACTTGAATATGTTTGGGAGGATCAGATAGGGAAGGGAACAGAGTAGAATTTTTATTTTATTTTCTATTACCTGTCAATCTAATTTTATGCAGTAGAAAAAAAGAAGCATTACTAACATACTTTAGAAGATGTGATTGACCTATTTAACAAGAAATTTTCATCAACATCTTTATACAGATGAATAAGGATAATTTCATCAACATAAATTTTTATCCCAGTATGTGCAGGTGACCATTATGATAAGTAGTGCTGGGTTTGATATCTTCATTGTATTTTTGTTTTCTTACAGGTGTAACAATTTACACTCTGTTAAACTTTCCTTTGCATTGATTTCCTCAAAATAAAGCAGAAAGCGTTTTAGCATTACACATAACGCCACTTTCATACAGGACCATGATAACACAGAAAATAGTAAAGCCTGCTGAACATAAGTTTCCTTTGATTTTTTCCTCTCTTTTCCTAGTAGGAATATGGTCTCTGTTTTTATTTCTATGCCTTCAGCAATATTTCCGGCAGTCCCATGTTGTCCTGAAGTCCTTATGAACTTCATGCAAATATCTACGTGGGCAGTTACTGAAAGGCAAACTACTTAACAAAGTGAGCTTTTATCAAAGCATTAAGCTGTTAATAAATGAAGAATGTTTATCCTCAGAAGAGCTTCAAAGAGTGTTTTGATGAAGATGAGCTTTCTTTCTATCTCGCAGCTGTCTTTGCTTGCGGATGGGAGCTGGCAGGCCAGATCAGGCCTGCTGCCAGAGAAGAATAAGTAGGAGGAGGTGGGCAAGGTTTCAGTGCAGGTGTTCCTTTAGAGCTTGCTGTTTGATTGCATCCTAAACTGTGTCTGTGAAAGTGAGGCTGCTTTGTTCTTTTATGTCTGCACTGTGCTATTTTTAAACATGATAAAACCCCCCAAAAACATTTGCATTTTTTTAAAGTTACTAATTAGAAAAGAAAAATCCAAGTGAACAAAGACACTGACCAGCAATAACCTATAACAGAATCAATGAATTTTCTATCTTTTCAATCATGCTGCTAAAGTAATGCATTTATTTAAATTTAAAATAATAATACTGGATGAGGAGATTCATCTGCAAACATAAATAAATAAAGATGGACAGAAAGACATTAAGAAAAAATTCTCGTAGAAATGCAGCTTAACAATCTTAATAGTTCTATATTGATAGATTTTGAACACATGGGTGTTCAGACGTCTAAAGAGAAATTGAATGGCTATTATTCTTCAATGTCTGCTCTTTCAGATTTTGTTATGAACTGAGGTCCCTGAACTCCTGAACTGAGGTCCCCATTCTCTTTCTCTTTGTTTTTTCTTTTTTTTTTTTTTTTTTTTTTTTTTTTTTTTTTTTTTTGTGGTGTGTTTTTTTTTTTTTTGGCGGTGGTGGTATTATTTTGTTTGCTGATGAACAATGTTTTTGCCCTTTGTCCCACCTCCTCTGTTCATCTATTTCAACCTGAAATTCCAAGGCAAGCCTTTGGAAAAACATTTTTCAAGCTTGAAGAGTAATCATTCCCTTAATTATTTATAGATTTGATAGACAGAAGAGAAAGAGAGCATGGCCCATATATACCACACATAAGGATTTAGATCTGTAATAAATCCAGTTGCCAATAAAATCTTAATACCTCCATAAACCATATCACAACATCCACATAAAATAATGTTTTAATATTAGATATTTCAAATCTGAATGTTTGGAAGTACTGAATATCATCATAAAATGTGGAAAATACAATCCCAAATTTAGCACCAGGAATATTATGAACATTACAGTATGCATCTGGATGTGTAATTTTCTAACTCTGTTTTCTCATTGTGGTGCCAAACTAGTTGAAAGAGAGCAGAAACTGGTTATGCCCCTAAAGCTCCATATTGGTCTGCTATGATGAGATACCTGTATGACATAAAATAGGTATTGGCCTCTGTTTCTTTTTTGGGTTTTTTCTTGGGGGGGGGTTTTGGTTTTTTGTTGTTTTTTTTTTAATGAGCAGTGGCAGAAAAAACCATACTGGTAATACAGGGAAGGGATTCAAGTAATTATTCTACTTGATAGTAACTCATTCTTCAGTTTATTGCAAAATCATGGGGCTGAGAAGAAAATTCCTGTAGGATGCCTTACATCCCTTTCTTTTTGTCTGGGAAAAAATTTTTGTCCAATGTGTTTCTTTCTGTTCTTTCTGGCAATAAATACTGAGCCTAAAATACTTGAAATAAAACCAAAGGACATGAAAAATAAGATCCATAATGTTGAAAGCTAAAGCTTTCAGTTTTCAGGCAGTGGACAGATACAAGGGGAAAAAGTTCAGTATCTAATTCAGCATCATGAGATTCAATACTGCATTTCCCAGTGTCAGAGTATGTCCTAACTTTAGGCTGTCTAAAAGTAAGGCTTTTAACTCTGTATAGATTAGCAAGGAGTCTTTAAGTAGAGACTGAAAGACAGATGTCAATATCCTAACAATTCAATCTCTAATTCTATATTCTGGAAGCTAGCAAAGGTGCATGCTACCGTGCCTTGCAAACTTATCCATGTTTTATGAGTCGATACTGGGGAACAAAAAAGAGCCTGTTTTTTATACCTCGTATGACCTATGTCTTACATTAAAGAACAGGTTTGTCTCTTAAGGACCACTTAAGTATTCAAAAAAAAAGCAAAGCTGTCATGACAGAAGAGACTGAAAGAAGTCTTCCTTGAAATACTGTATCTTCTCCTAGAAAGTACACAAAGTGAAACTTCATTTGTAGTCTCTCTCCAATGAATTTTTATCTATAGGAGAATGCCAATCGGAATTGTTTCATTAATTCAGCTTATTTCAGTAAGGCCTCTGATTACTTGTAAATTTTACCTTCACTGTAGACAAGCAATCTTTTAGTCCTGGGTTCCTCTTCCCAAAACCATTTTCCACGCATATTTTTAATCCTTTCTTTTTAGGGAAGATTTAGTGTTTTTTATTATCATCAATTCTGTCATTAGATTGTAGAAGTCTAAAGATAGAATGAATATATTGTCACTGACACATGCATATAAAACCAGTAAAGGCAAAAAGAACCTTCCCTTTGGTGATATTTCTATAGCATTCTGGTTTGCATTTGTACGGGAAAGTGTGATCTCCATGTTATTGTGTCAAAAACATGACTTCTCTTAAGAGATGCTAATGGCTGTTTTAGCTCTTGGTGAAAATGGTAATAACAAAAATAAATAGAACGGCATTGTAACAGAAATTGTATTGTGCCTTTTTCCTCAGAACAATTAAGCACAGAATGCTAAAAAAAGTTTTCTTCTGAGATGTGCTTGTTTGTCAGTATGGATGTACTACAAATACTGTTTGTTATACTCCATAATTTGTATCTGTTAGGTTTAGTGATAGAGCTAAACAAGTTGATTTTCTTTCTGAGAATTGACAAAAGGCAGCAGACAGAGGTTATGTGTTGTCATGGTCATAGATTATAACTGTTTCAGAGAAGAGAATTAAAATAATAGAAGAATCTTCAATGTGAGGAACTCCAATGGCTGCAATATGAAACTAGACAATTTCAGATAGAAACTGAGCATACATTACTTAACAAGGAAGAAAACTGTTAGACAAATCTACAGTTCCCTTCCAGTGAATACTGCAGTACTGTAAAATTTTAAATTACAGCCAGATACAAAAGTTAGAGGCACTTTCTTTCCATAATTGGAATTATGTGAGTAATGATATTTTCGCTCTAATAAAAATCTACCTGATCTGAAAATTTTGTATTTAGTTGCCTGAAGAGATTTTTTCCTTTGTTTCTATTTTCAGAAAAAGCACAGCAAAAGGTAAAACAAATAGCTAGATTTAGCTACTTATCATAGATTTCACCTTGTTTAAAGCCAAAAATCCAGGAATTAAAACCATTATCTTGAAATTGGAAGGGGTGGAAAGGTCAGGTAGAAAGTAGCTTAGAAACTAGATTTTCTCAGTTCAGAGCTGAAATTAGTTTCTCATTGTTAAATTTCATTAACTAAAAGATAGAAAAATTTTGGTGGAAATATAGTAAGGGAAAATATTAGGCCAGATGTTGTCCTGCCTTTACAAGAGTTCAAAACTCTCTTTCATGTTTCATTCTCTTAATGAAACAAAACATGAATCTGTGGGAAAATATATAAACCCCTATTATTATTGTTTAAATTTATTGGCTGAACTGAAATGAAGTGAGGGAAGAAGTTGATTGTACAAATAGTCCCACTGCTCACCAGCAGGTTGGCAGACAGAACAGGGAGAAACGGGAGACAGTGGAAAGGTTTCTGTTCAGAATCCTTAAAATCCATAGGCTTGCCTATATTTTATGAGCATGAGTAAGAAAGAAATACATTAAAAAGTCCAGCCAACCAAGCATGCACATGATTCCCAAGTTTCCTCTGACTCATGAGATGTAAAAAATTACATTTATATTTTAATGCCTGTTTGAGATATGCAATGTATATATTTTGCAGTTTGTTAAAGCATTACAACAGCGTTTTAAGGGAGACGAGTGAATAACAGCTTAATTACACTTTCCACTTTTCCTACTTTGACTCTCCACCTTAAACTTGGCCAGTTAAAGAGCCCTGCAGGTAGCTCTTTAGTGAGGCTTTCAGCGTGAAAGTAATGTGTCCTGGGAAAAGTCAGCAGGGGTGAGTAAAGTTCAGAAGCAGCAAAGCAGTGTCAGTAATAATGGGACCTTTAATAATAGGTCTTACCTAAAACTTTAAATTCATATGTTATGTGTTGAAGAAGTCATACTTTATCCCTGTCTTTCTTGAAAGAATTCCTATCTAGTTTTCTTCAAAAGTGTGGTAAGTAAAGAAGTGAAGCTTAGAAATATATAATTCCACTTCCAGGCTGTATAATCACAATGGACCACTAAGATATTTCTTCTCGCCTTATCTCATCTCTCTTAATGCCTTTGAACACACAGATCTTTAAGATCTTAAAAACAAATTATATAAAGTTAAAAGGAATACCCATTAGTGCCCTGAGGAAGAAAATATGTCTGCCTCTTCTTTAGCTCCTATAACCTGGCTGACAATTAACTGTGTTCATTTTGGTTTTGAGTGCACCACCATACAGTGGATGGCTTTTCAGTGTCTAGAGCAGTGCAGTGCAAAGACAGCAGTAAGGCATTCATGTACTGAAATAAATCACTATACTTAGAGGAAGTTTGCAAGTATTTATAGCCAAGCAATACCTTTATACCTTTGCTTTTCTGTTTGTCTGCTGAAAAATTGACATCAATGATGAAAATGTTAGTATTTTACAGAATGCATCTGAATTACAGTTAACACACCATTGAATAAAATCCCACAGGGTTCTAAACCGGGATCATTTGTGTGTTCCGGCCTTGTGGACTGACATCCTGACTAATTTATCATTCCCTTGACCATTGCATAATTTTCAGCTCCAATATAAAACATTGGAATACAACAGAAGACTGCACAGGATCTGCATAAGATATACATACTGTAGGAAATGCATTGCTGCATTTTAAATTATTAGTTAAGACTATTTTATTTGCACAAACATCAGTTAAGGGAACAAATGCATAGAAGCAAACTGCACAGCTGGATGATCAGTGGCCAGAAGTAAAAGTCTCTAAATCTCAAAATAATTAATTAGCAGGATAAAATTCTAATCTTACAGACTAAAATTGTCTTTGATTTCCCTCCCTCTGTGCAGAGAGACTGCATAAGAGCTGGAAATCAGTGCCATTTAAGTCCTAAATTAACAGGTTAGATAGCACCTCAGTGGGGCTTAGACTTCATGTTAGTTGTATTGGGGAGGTAGGATGACATACTTAATACAGGTAAAGAAGATAAAATAATTTTTTTTTAATTATTGTGGGAAAAGGTAACATAAATAAGAAAGAAAAATACAAAAATATCTCAGGAATTCTGGTGTATTTTAATGAAGATCTTCTTTCACCATACACAATAAAGGAAAGCAAGAGCTAAACTTCAATCAGCAGAAGTCATTTGCTGTAGTATACTAATAAATTTCTCCTTTTCATCTCTAAACCATGGGAAAAAATATTCACAATCTATTCTTAATAAAAAACACGGTCAGTAAGCTTCATTTGCTAGGTTGCTAACTGCTCATGTACATACTAATGTTCTATTAGTATCAACAAAAAATAAGAAATTTTATTTTGATGTTAATGTATGTTCTTGATTGTTTCCACGTTTGACACCCCCTCTGACTTTTGATTAGAAGTCTGTATTCTTACTGAAATTGAGAGTTTGATTCTTTCTAGAAGAAAATAGGAAATGGAGACAGAAACATGTATTCCTTTCTCTTTGTCATTTGAATGCAACTCTCACCAATGAAACCAGTTTAAGAAGTAAGAGAGAAACATTATGAGTCATTGGTTAACTCAGGATGTTGCCAATATTATAAACAGACATAATGAATGTACTTCCCTGTAATAAGGCCACAAAAACCTTCCACATTCTGTATTTATATGTTTTAGTACATATTTCTAAGTGCCTCAAATTCTGCAAAAAGCGTAAATAATCATTCACACTTTGTTTTTATATTTCCTACTAAAAACAAGAATTCGTCTTTCCAATATTAAAGAAAAATCATCTTCTATGCTTAGCTTCTGAATGTTCTGAATAAATGTCCTGGCTTGGTCCCCGTAAATGTAACTTTAATTAGTTCCCTTAAATTTTTCACACCTGAAACTTTTAAAGCAAAAATGCATTGAAATATGTATTTTGTTTCTTCTATCTAGGTCAGCTGTGTTAGTGTCTAGGCTGATATCCCTCACTCCTGACTTGGGAATTAATGTAATGGGACAGAATTGATGGTTTCTTTTCTGACAGATTTCAGTGGTGCTCACATGTTGCTTTCTTATACAGGGGGACATAGATAAGGAAGAAGATTTTTATGGAGAAACAAAGCTGAGAGGCCTCACCTGATTTCACCTGGATTCTGTGAGTCTTCACCTCAGCTCACTGATACTCAGCAGTGAGCTCTGTGTTGGATACCTGATTTCTGATGGTTTAGGGATGAGAGACAGTTTTGCTTTGTCCAGAGCCTTCACTGATTTCTGGCATTGAATGGCTCCTTATCTTCCAGGAATTATAATTATCCTGGGGACCAGTTCTTTGCTCACAGTGCTATGCAGATGAAGAGAGTGAAAAAGATTACTCTTGATTCTCTCTGAAAATGAAATGTGTGCCACTTGATGCAACACTTTTTCTCCTGTGATACAGGCACCCAAAGAAATGTCTTCATACAGAGGTTGTTCACCTTCCTGTTGCTCCTGATATGGAAGCAGCATGTCCAAGAAAAGTGTATTTCCTTCCAGTCTGTACTGTATCCCTGAGCATAGGTACTTGCTGAGGTCAGCTTGCAGTCAGCACCTCTAAGTGTCTGCTGTGGAACAGTGGGGGGTCTACAAGATCCTAGGAACCTAAGGAGAAAATCAGTGGGCATTGGAAGAGAAAATGAGAGTGACCCATCTCTTCCTACTCATATTCAAAGGGATAGAGCAGGAGACAGGTGTTCAGGAGGTGAAAATCTTATCTAGCAAGGCAGAATAAGGTGAACTATTGTCAACAGCAGGAAAGAATGACAGCCCAGAAGTTTAATCCTTCATTTCGTTATATACTTTTAGATGTCAGATAAAAGTGAACAGTTGAATTATTGAATAATTTACAAGTGGATATCTCTGAGGCCTGTGGGTGAGGCAGTTCAGGATAGGTGAACTATTCTTGTAACCTTAAAATATGACCTAACAGCACAGCATATATGAGATAATATTAAAGCAGAAAAGGAGGTATAATACCTTGTATTGCACCAGACGTAGAGAGAAGACAAGTAAAGACCGATTGTGTGCAACACATTATTTTGAGAAATGCTGCTGCATAAATAGCTGGGAAAGCAGGCTATATTTGATTGCCTCCACATAGGCTCCAGAGCCACCTGGGAGACCTTAAATATCCAAAGTGCTCATGCAGAATATGAATAAAAGATTTAGCATCCATGGGAGACCCAGGTTCTTCTGAAATGAAAGTGAATGCCTATGTGTAAGGTAACTGAGTCCTGCCCTGTATTCTGAAGTGAAAACTATTCACCAGCTGAAACAGAAGTCAAATCCCTTCATTAGATTAGTTTGAAATTAGATGTACCTAACAATTTTATTTTGATGATTTGAGGGTTGTGTTTTGTTGGTTAGTTTCTTTTGTTTTGTAAACTTCTCCCAGAAAACCCTCAAAACCAAACAGAAAGATGTTTACAGTGCTGGACTAAGAATGTTAAGGTTATGCCATTCTTCAACATGAAGGACCCTTTCTGTGATGGCAAAAAGGGCAACCTGAGCATCATTTAGGTTAATATACTATCAGAGAACAGGGAGGCCTTATCTATACAGGGTGAGTAGCTTCTGGTATGTACTGTCCCTCACTCTTCCCTCATCCTGCATTGTGAGGGAGAGAGCTGTTGAACAGAGCCAGATAGCAAGAAACTTTCTGACAAATAGACATTAGGGCTAATTGCCAGTGCCTGAGGCTGTACCCCAGTCTCCTTCACTGTGCAAACTCAGGCAGTCTCAAAGTAAAATACTGCAGGTTTACTTCTGGTTTTCTCAACTCCTTCTGTTGTTTTTAGTCATGAAGTGTTTTGTCCTAAAATCTACTCTGGAGATAAAGTAGGTTGGTGAGGTTATCCACATATAGGTCATGTTTTGTGCTAAAAAGTCAAACTTTTTCTAATGTAGTTTTTTGGTCCATCTAGGTTCAGCAGCTTGTTGGTATGGAACCTAAAGTTAGGTCATTCTCTTATAAGTCAAAACATGAAGTTAGTGCAGAATTTAGAACAGACTGGTGTTTTCATAAGCTATTATTTTGCATTCTGAGTCAAGAATACTGTTGGTCAAATGCCTGATCTATAGCTTCTGCGGTGACTACTGAAAATACTCTTACTACGTAAGAGTACTATGTACTCTAATACTATGTATTAGTGCTTGTTTTCAGAGGTAATTGTTATGCCTTTAGCTACCCAGGTAATTTGTGTCTATATTTAAATAACAGGCTGTGTATTTTGAGTCTTACTCTTGGGAAATAATTGAGATTTTTTTATTTCTAAAATGAATAGACACTATAATCCATAATCCTTCCTTTGTTGTATTTAAACTTCCTGTTATTTCTAATTGAATCTGAGCATTTCATTATTTTTCACTTGTTAAAACTTGCGGAGCAAAAAAGCTTCATAGATCGAAGAGAGACCAAAATCCAAAATATGTCAAAAGTACTTCCACTCTAGATAGATGCAGAAACATCACTGCTAATATGCAGAAAAGCACTCTGGAAACCTGATTGTCACTAACAGATTGATCAGCCCAGGCACTGTCCTCCCAGCCACTCCCCAGAAACAGGCAGGTTCTATTCCAGAACAGTGCAAATTGCTGCTGGCTGTCATTTTATTGGAATATTCTTTTTTTTTACTTTTCAGGTGAGACCATATCCCAGGGAACTAGAGATATGATACTTGATTTTACAAACATTTACTTCTCCCAAGGAAAGAAATTCTCTGGGAGAAAATTATTATTATTTCATTGATCTACAGACAATCTCTGGATTATTCGTTCATTACCTCTGCACTGGCTGTTAAAGAGTCAAATCGACATGTTGTAGCACCCAAATATGCTCAAGAATTTAATTGTAAGTTGTTGGTTTAAACCTGGTATACAGAGTAAGACTTCCAATCTCCCCCCAGGCTTTTTCCATGTCCTAGATACTGTGTTCCATTGCTGTTGCTATTCTCCATGCAAAGGTAATGGTGTTTTCCAGAAAAAAACATTGCAGACTTAGACTCATAACCATATTTATTGCATTTAACTTGAGCTTTACATATAAGGAATTATATTGCATGTCTCTGATATATTTTCTGCTTTTTTAAGTAGTTAATATTTCTTTTTCCAAACAATACTTTCCACACTCAACTGGTCTGTTACTCAAGTGGAAGAGTCTTTCAGTATCTAAATGTAGTACTAAATAATTACATCCCTTTCTGACTGGAACTTTCCAACATGCCAAGCTCCCCTTGAAGAGCAATTGGACTGAAAGAGAAAATTTAACCAGAAACTTTCAGAGTTATGAGTATGTCCTGGCGTTCTGAACAGAGTTTGGAATTTCATATTTAATGTTTTTGACCTTTCAAGACCCAACCAATTGTTACTTCTGAAAAGTGATACAGCAATTCAGAACAATCCCCATACAGATTATGGCCCCAATTATGTAGAATTTATAGGTGTACAATAGTGGTATGGTCTTACATCAACAAGAGTGTTTCCACTTAACCACTGAAAGAGCAGCTAAATGTCACAGTTGGGTTTTAAATAGATTTTCTTGACAGATTAGTCAATTATTTCCACTTTCAGGTTAGAGTACATCCATAAAAGTTTAAGTCTCAAATCCGTCTGCATCGCACTCCATCTCAATACTTTGGATTAAGGATTAAATATAAAAGCACTAGTTATGTTTGATTCAGATTTTCAGATAATATGCATAGCATATTCTCAGTGTACCATTTTCAGCAGAAATCATGAACACTTGTTTTTTCAAGCCTCCTGCTCCCACAATTATTGACTGTTTCTACCTACATTCAGGTTGATGCTTCTTAACAATCAATTAAGGTTTAATTTATCTTCCTTCTTTTTTTTTTTTTGTTGAAATCCCTAATAGAAATTTGAGGTTTTAATCTCTCTTCTTGACAGCTCAGCTTTTTCTAACAACATTTTCTGAATCAAATGAGCTTCAGCGTGCCTGTGAATTTTTATTTGTAGCGTAGACCATCTTTCTCATAATGCTGTATGACTTCATCTGTGAGGATGTAGGAATAAAGTAATCAAATTCAGACTCTTATACAATGTAGATGTGTGCAAAAAATAAGTTTTTCTATGAATGCCTAAAAATTAAGGCTTATTTTACGTGAAAACACTGCCATTTTCTTAGTAAAATGTCTTAAGGGACACATTCTGAGGTACCTGCAGCTATGCAATGTTAATCTTTCAACATGTGTATAATACATCTCTTTACAGGGAGCTGTTGAGAAAGTAAGGTAATTAATTATGAGCTTGTGCAGAAAGGGGAATATAATTCTTATTTAGACACATTTGTGCATTGTCTATGTTGTTTACTGCTTGAAGTAGGAAAAAGAACATGAAAATCCTTTTGTGTTTGGATTCCCACTGATTCTTCGTGCCTGAAGACATGCACCTCTTCTTCATCTCTGAGCTCAGTAAGGGGGCCACCTGGTTACTTAATCCTTAAATCATCAGCCATGCTTCTCAGATTTTCATAAACTGAGGTCTAAAGGTAATGTCCCCAACACAGACACATTCACAGACAAAAATTTTTTCTAATACCAGTAATAATCGTATGGTAATAAGTAATAAGACTGTAAAAATATAAGCTATCAAGAAAATACAGATATTTACATGCTCACAGGCTGTGTATTTCGAAGTAACTAAAAGGACGCACTTGGTGGTCTTGTTTCTTTTTTTTTTAATCTTATTTTACTGATGCTTTTTACATGGGCATTGATTTGGAGAATCAGTCCACAAGTACTGCATCTGCACAGACATAGGTTTGTAAGGCCGTATCTTTCTGAAATTTTTGATCCATTCATTTTCCCTGGATGTTGTTTTAATATCACAGAAAGAGGAATTTTACTGAAAGAATTGTCAGTGGTAACAGACAAACCCTTCGGTTTTCCTGTAAAATTTTCAGTCAAGAAAGACTGAAAAGCAAAAAAGAAACTAGTTAGTCTTTGATTTTCAACTATTAGAATATTTTTTATACTTATTTTTCTTTCCTCCAATCACCAAACCCACTTAATTTTAGTTGGCTAGAGATGTTCTCTGAAGAATCATTTGCAGAGTTGACTAAATTCATTGCTGTGAGCAATGTGGCAGTATATCAGGGAAGAAAGGCACTTGCCATCATGCTGATATCAGTGTGACTGATTTGGTTGCACAAGATGTTGCCTAATGAAGTTTTAACTGTCTGAAGAAAAAATAAACCCTCTCACAAAGTAGTGAAGAAATGCTGTCTATCCCACCACAAAAATATTTGGGGATAACTGTTTATTTTGCTAAACAAAATAATATTTTCCTTAATGTGTAAAGTGTAATTTTTTCCTTAGATTTGTATCAGAACTTAATTACTAGTTGCATTAAACTGTTGTAGTTTGACAAAGAAATGAGTTAGTCTGATCAGCCACATCACTCTAGTTTGTGTGTGTTTGTTTGCTTGTTTTTAATTTAACAACAAATTTTGAAATATTTTCATTAGAATAGGCTTGTTTCAAGGAGGAACAGAATTTTAGTACCTAATGTTAATGAGTTTTCAATCAAAACAAAATAGAGCAACACCAAATTTTGAACTGTGTTGGTTTTTTTGTTGTTTTTTTTTAAAAGCCAATTCTTTCCTTGGAGCGATATCAACAGCAGTTTTATTACCTTGCTGTCAACAGTGGAGAAGCTAAAGGACTTTTGGTGTTATGGACATATTCAAGTAAGTGTAATTCTGAGCAGATACTGGATATAATATATATAAATTTAAGACTACTTCATAGCTTTCAGAGTTAAATCCTTAACTAAACACAAGTTCCATTAGGCAGAACTAATGGAAAAGGTGGTTATTAAACACTTTTGTGATGTACTGAGCACATAGTTTTCTTAGACTGACTCAGAAGAGAGAACTTCAGTCTTGTAATGTAGTGACACTGTTCACCTCTACTAACAGTTACAGTACTTGAGGAATATAAGAAATTATTAGGAGAACCTTAGTCTTTGTCTTTCAACAACAAAAGGACTCACTGAGCCTAATATATCAAGAAGAAAAGCGTTTATGCTGGGCACCTGCAGTGCTGTCTTCAACAGCCACACACGGCTGTTGCATGCACCTGCCGCTGTCAAGGCCATCTGTGACCACAGCACCAGATGAGATCCACACCAGTTGCTGAGTTTAAAAAAAAATAAGTTCATAAACTATGAATATCTTAAAGATAAAATCTTGAAATGGCAAGCTTATACTTATTGATGGCTGGGGAGCAAGACATTCATATTTTATACACAGATGTACAAAGTAGTGTAAGGAATATGGCTTTGTGTCATATGGGAATATAAGGCCAACTCTCCTCACTGCAGTTTGATTGCAAGCAGTAAAATGTGGCACGTTTTGTCTAAACCTTTGCATGCATTTTTAAACATGTTTTGTAAAATACTTTATCATTTGAAACTGCTAGCTTAGCTTGGCATGGCTGGTGGCTATCTTGTCACATTGCATTACTCCCAAATCAAAGGAAGACTGTTCATGAAGATGTAGAAAAGTGAAAGGGAGATACAGTTCAGTCAAAATGCAAAACAATTCCTGTTATCTCTCATTGCTTGCTATTTTAAAGATTTTTAGGCAAATACTTACAGGTAAGCATGAGCATATACTACTCTTTTATTCCTTTTTGCTTTGAGTATGTCATCTGGTACAGTATGGATAAAGTGTAACAGCATGTAAAATATAATCTTTTGTCCCAGCAATAAAATCCATGTCAACTCAGATAAATGCCTAATCTTCTCTGTGGAAAATGGAAAGAAGCCCACATCCTAGGCAACCAAAAATGTTATATATGCATGTTTGTCTGAGCCTGTATTTTGTCTCTGTACTTTCTGTCTGGCTTGGTGAGAAAATTAGATATTTCCATCTATTGTAGATGGAAGCTTAGCATTTTTTAATGTAAAATATGTATTTTTTTTAAAAATCAGAATAACATAATTCCATCCTTAGGCAAGATTTAGAATTTTCTAAGCCTGCACTCCCTTGCTCCTATGACTTTTACATTCCTGTCTGCATGTTAGCTGAAAAATAGGAATGAGGGAGAATGTAGCCCAGTTGTCTGGGATATCATTTAATCACAAATACAGACTGTTGATAAAAGGCAGTTTGAAGAAAGAGATGGAAGACGTCAGTGGACGCTCCCCTTGAAGAAATCCCAATATGTCTCACTCATTTTGATTTGGTCAGGCTTTTAAGTTGAGTCTGTTATACGTAAACCCCATATGAGCTCTGTTATCGCTACATACCTTGCTCTGGTCATGGGTCCTGTGGACCGTGGTTCCAGTCCACAGACATGGTTCTTGTCTGAACCTTGGCACTGCCCTGTCAGTCTTGCCAAGACTGCCCCCAGCCCATTTCTATCCCTGTTCCCTTCCTAGATGCTGTGGAATAGGTGCCCTGGAGTGAGTGCTCTTAGTGACTGCTCTTGAGGACAGAAGGCCCTCGCAGTGCCCTGACAAAAACATTCCCAGGTATGTTCACATGAGATAGTAGTCTACATTTCCAGACCAAGGAGATAGCAATCCAGGTTCTGAGCCCAAGGAATTCAGAAACCTTTTCAGATGAGATGCTTTTGGATTTTTTTAGTTCTTGACTAACTCTGCTAACTTCTCCAACTACTCCAAGCTGATATTCATATAAGCTGAGGCACCATCTTACCTGTAGATATCCACACGTCTTTATTATTGAACTGAATCCCAGTTTTCTATTGCAAACAACTGAATCTGGAATTGACTTAACCTGTAAAAGCAGTGACAGAAGACAGAATGTAAAGTTCCTTCTTTCTGAGGAACAGTCGATGAATTCCTTAATTTTTTTGGCAAGCTGTCCTCATGAACTTTGTAACCAGGACATTGCTCAAATGCTAAAAGAACACCAAGGAACACCAAACATGGTTTTAGAGTTCTAACTTGCAGTTTTCAAATGGCCTCAATTCAGTTGCTCCTAAGTAGATGTCTAGGCTTACTTAAAGGTGGTGTTCACATGTGTTTGGTGACAGCTCAACACAGATGTGTAAGGTAATCTCTAACATCCCAAATGGCAACAGTGTTTATGAGTGGAAAATTTCTCTGCAAACATGGAATATTCTCCATGCTCAGGTGATGCTTCCTCTGAAGAATCAAGAGGATAATTATCACTCTGTGGGTCACTAAGTTCTCCCATTTCCCCAAGTCCTATCTGTTTACAGTTTACATGATTCAGAAACACTGGGAGAATTGGGAGAATACAGTTTCCCACTGGAGTACTAAAGTCTGAGCAATGTAAATAATGTGCTTTGCAGTTTGCAAAAAGAGGAAAATGATTTCTGACATTAAATTTCAGGTATGCCAAAGTGGCACAGGACTGCAATGTCAATTTATTCCAATCATTAAAGTTTTGAGGTATATACTCTGGTAAGAGTAAAAAACAATTAAGCCCTGATTTTCAGCATGGGAACTACACAATGAATCTTTTCTAGATATGCCTGTTAGGATCTGCTTATTAAGAGATGCCTCTACCCAAATTAAGGTGCAAACGAGATCATATGCCAAAGTCAGTACAGATTTTATTTTACAGTAAATGTAAGGGGGGGAGAGAAAAAAGAGAGTTAAACAAAGAGAGAAAGAAAGATATTAAGCAAAAGATATCACCACGATATGAATTCTTGCAACATCCCGCTAGTCGTTCACCCTGATCTGTTTAGTTAAATGTTCTTCAGGAAGTACCACTTTTATACAGTCCAGGTCCTGGATATCCATGAGGCATAGGTGCCATTCCCATAACTTGAAATGGCATGTGTGTAAGCAGCTGCTTCCTTTGTCAAAATTTGCTGTGGTGGGGATTTTTGTGCAGATCAGTCACCCATATCTGCCTCACCAGGCCTGGAATCTGCCTGTTGTTGCATCTGCACTTTTCCCAGTCTGGACAGCAGAATCTTATCCAGTGTGCTAATTCCAAACCTTCACCTCTGTTTAGGTCTGGAATTAATGCCTTCCTGTTTGCCATCTCTGCTTAAGTTCCTGTTATGGATACTTGCTTCTTTGACAGTGTTTGAGACAGTTCCTTGTTCTCTTTAAGTCCTCACACTACCTGCTTTGCAATGCGTTTAGCTTTGGGGATGCCTGAAGGTCTCTTACCTTTCACAGAATATACTTATTCCATGGAAATACATAGAAATGAAATGGATTTACTGAAGAGGAAAAAAAAAGGGCAGGAAATGGTGTCAAACCAACTTTGCTTAAAATGTATAAACACTGGAGTTTTCACACACTTGCTTTCATTTGAAAGACAGGGTATCAATAAGTTAAGACACAGGAATAATAAATTTTAGATAATTCAGTCAAATATATTTTAGAGTTCAAACTAACATATAAAGTATCTCCTAAACATAGTTTAGTTCTAAAAATGATTGTAACTAAGTAACACTGAACTCAACCTAACTAATTTTAATTCACATGGGTATTTAGCAAAAATAAACGTTTAGAACACAAAAAAGAACTTTTGTTTTGTATGTGTGTGTATATGTATATACATACATACGCATATACACACATATATACAATATACATTGTATATATGTACTCACAAAACTAGATATGTAAAGTTGATTGGACTGCAAATTATGTGGATTATGTATGAACTGCAATTTAATAAAAGAAGCAGAAATCTCAGCAGATATTTATTTACTTCACAGTTTTTCTAGTCAATGACAATGACATCATGCTGAAGGTAACTTTCCACTGGAATCAGAAATGAACACTGATGCTAACCTATGCTAGTTTACTCTGTATGGACTGTTGAAACCCTGCTTGTCCAATATTTTCTTTTTCTGTTCTGTTTCCCACTTTTGAGGTACAATTATTCAGAATTTTGTAGAAGTTCCTTGTGTGAGCATTCTAAAATTGTGTGGTGCTATTGAAGTCAGTGAAAGTAGATTGATTGACATTTTGAGTTAATATCTTTGTGGGTAGAGTCTAAACTACCATTGTAAAATCAATATTTTTCAAATATTATCTTCCTTTTTTTATTAGTATCGTTGCTGAGTTTTCTTACACTGTGATGGGTTAGTTTTGGCCAACAGTCAAACACCCACCCAGATGCTCGCTCACTCTTCCTCCTTGGTTGTAAAAGGGGAGAAAGTAAGGTGTGAAAACTCATACATTGAGATAAAGATAAGGAGACAGCTTACAAATTGTTATTGCAGGCAATACATATTTGACTTGAAGAAAAATGATTTAATTTAACTCTGACTAAAATAGATTTGGGTCATGAGAAACAAAGAGGAACATTAAAATAACAACTTTACAAAAGAGGTGCAGGGGGGACTGGGGAGCTACAGTCAGCATGCAGTAGTTTCTCTCTGTTTCTTTTTAGATGTCGTGGTTTAAACCCAGACAACACACAGAGCCACTTGTTCAGTCTTCCAGCTGGTGGGATGGGAGAGAGAATCAGAAGCATAAGAGTGAGAAAACTCGTGGGTTGAAATATAGACAGATTAATAGGTAAAGCAAAAGCTGTGCATGTAAGCTAAGCAAAACAAGAAATTAATTTCCCACTTCATATCACCAGGCAGGCTTTTAGCCATCTTCAGTAAAGCCTGGCTCCATCGTGTGTAACAGTGACTTGGGAAGAAAAACACCATCACTCTGAACATCTACCCTCTTCCTTTTCCTTCTTGCCCCAGCTTTATATGCTGAGAATGATGGGATATGGTGTGGGATATCCCAGGGGGCAGCTGGGGTCAGCTGTCCCAGCTATGTCATCTCTCAGTTCCTTCTGCGCTCTCAGTCTCCTTGCTGGTGGGGTGGGGTGAGAGGCTGAAAAGGCCCTGATGCTGTGAAAAAATGGCTCAACAATAACAAAAATACTTCAATATTATCGACACTGTTTTCAGGGCAAATTCCAAACCCAACCCTGTAATAGCTACTGTGAATAAAATTAACTCTACCCCAGGCAAAACCAGCACATTATTTCACACTTTTCCCCTTCTCTGGCATTGGTTTTCCAGGGGCCACAGTTCCTTCAAGAATATCCACCCACCTGCTCTGCTGTGGCATTCTCTGTGGACCGCAGTGTAGGTATCTGGTTTTTCATGGTGCCCCATGAGCTGCAGGAGGACAACCTGCTCCACTGTAGGCCTCTCCGTGGTCTTCTTCAGTGCCTGAAATACCTTCTCCTACTATGACTTTAGTGTTTCCTCTATTGTTTCTCACTCTGTTGTTTCTGGTGACACTGTTTAAATCTTTTTCCCAGAGGTGCCGCCAGTTTGGCTGAAGTGCTCAGCTGTACCTTGCAAGCCATCTGGAAGCATCTGTGTCCAGCATGGTGCAGTCCTGGTCTCTACTCAGAGAGACTGGTCTGTAGACTCCCACTACCAGCACCTGATAACTTAAATCCAATACACTTCTCCAAGTTAATGTAGTCTAATGTAGATAAATATTAGTGAATTTATAGAAGATTTTAGGCTTCCAGCTCATGATAAATAGAAATTCCTTGAACATTGTCAAGGAAGATGCAAATCAGTTGGATGAAAGTAAATAAAAAATACCACCAGTATCTCTAGCCACATAAGTATAAATTACCACCTTTCTAAGATGCAGTTTGCATTTTACCCTCCTCCACAGGAATCTTCCTGCTTAGGAGCAGGACACAGAAGCTTATCTATGTATTTGTTGCTGTTGTACCGGGAACGGAGAGAAAGAAAGACACAAAAATTCAAGTCCAGGAAGAAAATGGAATTATTTAATAATATACAGACTCGTTTTATATCTTAGTATTCTTAAATGGTGTAAGGTCATTGGTCTTTTGGCCACCCACCTCTCAAGGTGATTGGCTGAACCCTACAACACCCATTTCAAAATATTTCTCTAGTCAGTATCATAACAATACTACATAACAACCTGCAGGTGTAGGTAGAGAGAATTCGTTTACAGAACCGTAGCACTGTTTTGAATAGCATGAGTGGGAAAAGCAGAGCTCTCACAGAATGCTGCAGAAAGCTGGAAAATTTCTCTGCTGAAAGCTTTTCAGCATCCACATGTGTTTTCCCCAGAGTCCTTGTTACTGCTCCTATGAATTGCTTGCAGGGAAAAGTTGATGTTTTTTGGACTTGACATGAAGCTATATAGTATATAATAAAACTAAATCTGAAAGGCTTTGATCTGGACAAATTGCTGAAATGTTCCAGAATCCATCACAAACCAGCCCCTGTGATAGAACTAGTGAATCCAAACAAGAGTTTAAAAGAAATGCTTGTTGACTATTTTGAAATTCTTAAAGCACAGCATAGGTGGAAAAAGCACAGCTGATTCCCATAATCATAAATGGAAATAACAGAAGATGTGATACATGAATTAGAAACTCAATTGTTTGAATTAGGCTTATTATCTACCTGCAAATCAATACTTCCCTAGAAAGGATACTTGGGAAAGCAGTTGTTCTGGGCTAACAAGACTAGAATATTCATGGAGCTCCAGGGATTTTCATGGTGCAGAAGAGCGTTGTCTGATTATAATAGATACAATATTCCTATGTGGGGTTTCAGATAACATATTTAAGCATTTTTGCTGCTTGGATATCTATCTATCTATCTGTCTATCTCTCTATCTATCTATCTATCTATCTATCTATCTATCTATCTATATCTGACATTGGTATACTGCAGTTGAGACCACATTGTTGTCTTGCATTCCATTTTGTGTGTAAGAGCAGTCCCATCTTTGTAACTTTCTTATGTCAAGCAGAATTCAGCTTGTAGAAGCCAGGAGCAAATCTGACTCAGTAGTAATCACTGAAGATCAAAATTCGAAGTCCAGACTGGGAGCAAATAGACATCTTGGTGTTTAGTTGAAGTGTAAAAATCCTGTTTCTATATTTATTGGTATCCATATATGTTTTTAGGTGTCAGAGATAACTATTGACTACCATGTCATTGACTATCATGAAACGCTCCAAACTAGAAATGTTTTAATTCTTGCCTACTTTGTTTTATCTTTTGTTTAACTTTATACAGTGCACTGTAACACAGAAGGCAAGATAAATTTCCTTAGCCAAAAATAGTGAGAGGAATAACAAATAGCTATTCTGTATAAAACTAATTATCCTTTTAAAAAAATTGGCATTTTCTGAAATAAAAAAAACACTTGTTCAGTAAAGTGTCTAAACAGTTCTTTTGATATTCAGTGTGTGTTCTGAAAGCAATGGTGTTGTAGGAGTAACTGTTGACCTGGGCACACTAAGCAGCTCAGTCGGCAACAGTTCCTAAGCTTGTATTTCTTTTGAAAATTCAGCAGACTCTGAACAGGTCAAGTTTCTATAAATTCCTATATTTCATGTTAGACAGTGCATACACCAAAGGTGAGGAAATGAAACAGCATCCTCCTGGTTAGCCTGGACACATCTGGAGAGTAAACAACACTTGAAAAGTAATAAATAATTAAGTCCTCAATTCTCTTCCTATTTCTCGGTTTTGTACTTCATGGAAGAGTCTTTGATGTTGTTTTAATATAATTTGCTCTGACTTACACTCCAAAATATTATCTCATGGGTCCATATGTTCTCCTATTTCAAACTCCATTCCCCAGTCCATGGCCATTTAAAAACCTCCATCTTGAAAACCAACTATGTTGCCAACTTCCTTTTGTTTTTATGCAAATAGGTGTTGAATAAAACTATATTCATTTTTTGTGTTATTCTAAACTATCAGGGGCCTTGTTAAATGTGGGTTCAGGAGCTGGAAAAACAGGAAAGGAGCCAGCAACTGAAAGCTGGTGAGTTCGCTTTTATTGCTGCTTCACTACTGGTTCCCGCTTCTCCTTCTGTTTCCTTGGAAACAGATACTGGGCAAGCGAAAGCAAGGTAAGGGTTTTAAAATATTGACTTTAAAATCTGCTGCTTATTCTGTTTCTTTTGGATCCTGCTCTGTGGAACAAGAATGGAAATGCTTTGCAAACCACCACTATATGGTAACATGCCTATCGCTACTGCGGCATGGGTACCAGAGAGATCTTTGGTTTGTCTTTTTGCCTTGTTTGCTTATATCTTTCTAAACCATAACTGTATTATTAAAAAGAGAGAAAGAGAAGCACATGGGAAAACAGCCAAAGCCAACATCAGAGGGCAAGACCTCTCTGTCAGATTCTGCTGCTGTATGAGCAACACAATTGCCACTGTAGAAGAATTGCCCACAGGCACTTGGAGCCGCTAATTTCTGACACACTGAAGTGAAAACGTTTCAGTTGTGTCTTTACCAGAAACAGCAGAACAAAGCTAGAAACCCCCAAAACTTATTCTTCTGTAATACAAGAAAACAGATCCTTAAAATATGTTCTTTAAAAGATTAGATACATTTCTTTCAACTGAGATTAATGTGATTGGAGAATGATAAATGCCTCAGTGTTTTCGTTCTGTTATTGAAATATGTATGATTATCTGGAACTTATCTGAACCTTGATTCAACTGCTCTAACTGGAGAACCTGTAATAAACAAAATTTTTAGCATTTTTGGTTTTGATCCCCATCAGAAATACTGGAACAAGATTATTTTTGACAATAGTTTAAGTCCTGGCCAGAACAAAAACCACATTTTGCTAAAAAAGGGGTAAATTTAGTTAAAATAGATTAACATATTAAATGTATTTCTATGATAAAACATGAACAAGTTGAATGCTAATGCTTGGGGAAGCTCATTTTATTTTTGGAAGTGTAGACTTGTATGTGCCAATTATAAATTGACAGATATCCATCTTATTGACCTTTCATTTAAGATTATTTTTTTAGAAGGATATAAAAGAAGATCACCTGTTGTTTTATATCAGGTAAGGTTGGAATCTTGAGGGCAATGCTTGACAGGGGAGGACAGCCTTTCTCTTGTGTTAGTGGAGAGTATAAACTCTGGTAAGTACTGTTTTTTACACATAGCATAAGTTGCTACTACATAAATGTACAGCATGTTTGCCTTCCAGAGAGAATTGCTCAAGCTAGCAAAAACAGGAAACAGGGAGATCCCCACTCTGACTTCTGTGCCTATGCTTAAGTTGTTTCTAGGTGACTTGTATCATGCTGGATCCACTTGTTTTTGGTTTTTTTTAATATGCAATTGTTCATGTTTTTTTCAAGTTTAGGTTTTGTTTTTGCTTTTATCTTTCTTTACAATAATTTCACAGTGCTAAAAATCACCTGTTGCATAGTAAGTCAGCTTAATCTATCCATTTCAATGTTCCTTAAGAAGTGAGAGGACTTTAGTGCTTTGGAGGGGCTGCTGGTTGAAAGAGGCAATACAGTAGAAGATCTTGCATTGAAAGACATGACAGTGTAAGAGGTATATGAGACTGTGAAACAAAAATATGTTCATGAAATGCAAGTCAAAAAGCTTATCTGACTATCCTTTGGTTCTTTCCCATCTCACTGGGATACCAACACTGCTACTTAAGAAAATTCAAGCCACGTGAGGGGTTGAACATCATTTTTTCAAGAAAATGTGCAAACAATTACTAAATTATGCTACATTCCTCACCTTTGAGTGTTTGCTTTATTTTTTTTTTCTTATACACAATACAGTAAAGTGCAACACTGCAAGATTTCTTTTCTCTGTCATTTTCCCTGAGTATCTGCCTTAGAAAGAAAGGTGAGCCTGAATTTTCTAGTTTCAAAATGGTCCTTTGATCATGAATATTATTCCTTTGGTCATCTATGTCACCAATATCAGTTTCTGCTCTCATCAGAATACAGAGGGGAAAAAAAAAAGAGCCCGCATGAAAGGTAATGTTGACAGAAAACACAGAAAATCTTAGAAACACTTCTGATAATGGCATTTTTAATAAACAATTCCAAAAAATATTTTGGGAGCAAAACCCCAAGGTGCTTAGAACTGCCTGACAAAGCTTAGATATATTCTCAATGTCTTCTGTTTCTGAAATAATTCTGAATTCTTAAGGACAGTTTCTCTATATATTTCGGATTTTAACTTCCATATCCGGAAGGAACATGAAAATAATGTGCTGGGTTGACCACAATGTTCTGGAGGTTAACTTTACCTTGTCTGTGAAGTCTTCTTGAATCCATATGCTTGTTTCCACAATTAACCTTCCCTGTTCCTCTTCTGAAAGAATGCCTCTTTATTCTTTAGGCCAAAAAGTTAAATTACCTGGACTTACCTTTCCTATTCTTGTTTGACTCTCAGTAGTTAAATACTGTTTTGTGGTATTTTGATCCATAGACCCATATTTTCAGTACTATTAAAATAGATCTTGGTTCAGGAAAGCAGGATTTGGATTTGAAGTCCTTTTTTTTTTCCTTGGAAAGCAGGTCACTGGGCTAGAAATCATATTTGTACAATGATAAAAAACCGTGTTCAAAGATTCATACCAGACTCTAATAGCACCTAAGACCATAAACACTTCAAATGGGAAACAGCAGCATTCAGAACTAATGGAGAGAGAGAGCTACAATAGCCAAATGGAAGGCCAATGATATAGTTCTCCTGCAATGAATGAATTTATATCATGAAACAAAAGTCTTCCATTTCTATTATTCTTGTGGATGTAAAAGCATTAATCAAGTGTTTGATAGTTTCGGACACAACCACTGTGTTAATGGTCTGCCTGAGACCTGAAACCTTTATTGATATCACACAAGCTGCAGATCTGGGCATGTTTATCTGATCTAGTTAACTTCAAAAGTAAAGGATGATTGACTAAATAGCACTGAGGCATAATAGTTAAAGTACACTTGTCATATTCAATGCAAATTCTGAAAAGAACAAATAGATACCTGTCAAAACTTGTCATTTGTATGCTACTGCATGATGATAAAATGCATGGTGTTTTAGGTGCCTCTTGTCAACAGGATATAATTAACTGTGGCTACATTTAGGTAGTGTTTTCGCTGAGAAGATCAACAGCTCTGATTCTCTCTGCAGGGAGTGTGTTTGTTTAGAAAGGTTCTTAGCTTTTCTGAAACTCTGTCATCTGGTTCTCTCCAGGGGTTTCAAAGCAATCATCCCCCTATTCCAAGACCTAGTTACAAACCCCAGACACAATATACCAAAAATTAACACCTGCACAAGCTCACTGAAACATATTTGGGGTTTTCTACTTGTAAAAGCATCTTCTGTTTAATGCAGTTTAATCCTAGGTTTGTTTTCTGATTACTACTCTCTAGTTCATGCTGAAGCAAAATTAATAATCTCTGTGCAAGAATATTTTGTGTTTAGGTGAAATCCAACTAGGGAGAAAAAGCTGGGTTTTTTTCTTTGTTCTGTCAGCACTGATAATATGCATAGTGAATAATAAAATTCTCACATGCCTCAATACAGTATATTTCATGATTAAGAAATCTGACAACTAAAGGCATACCTAGATTTGAGGCTTCACAGGTTTGTAATGATAAAACAAATCTTAGTGAGTATGATGCTGCTTTAGACACTGCACCTCAATATACGTTTTTTAAAATCTGTTTTTATTCTGGAACTCAAGGGGACACATTTTGTCACATTTAACACATCCCACTGTTTTCAACAGCCCAAAAGTCAGCCTCAAAGTGAAAGTAGCATGTGCTGGAGCTCCGCTGTTTAACTCATATAAAACCCGCTTTTTTCAGGTTTTCCATCACTGAATGAGAATTTCCCTTGGGAGAAGTGTAAAGGAGGTCACTATTTAAAAAGGCTAACTTTGAATACACAAGGTTTGGTTCACTGTGCTCCTATGACGGATGTGAGCAACATAGGTTTCTGTACAGAGTAATTTAGGACATTTATTTAATGTAAAGTAGTTTGAACAGTCCCCTCCAAATCTTGTATATCTGCATTATCTCTGAAGCAGAACTTTTTAAAGCTCTGTGAAACCATAACGATTATATCCCTAACTTTCATTAATCATTGTGCTTTATCAGCCTAAGAAAAAAACCTAAAGGAAACACCCCATATTTTAGATGTTGAACATTATTTTCAGATTCTTAATTAATGAACAAAACATTTGTACAATCCAAGTAGATACCATGTGCTCCACTGCTATTTTTGTAAACGGCTTGTGAACATATTTTACGAAACTATTGTGCACATTTATTTCTTTAAATCACTACTTTGCAAATATTTGTATTTTTTCTATTGTTATCACAAAGTAGCATTAGAATTCAAAGCACTTTTTTTTCAATACTCAAAAAATAATTACCTTGGCTACTTTCCTAAGAGACTCTGTAAATGTCACAATCCTTCCTCCTTAGAATCTTCTCATCAGGAATCTTCAAAAGAACAGACTTTCATTTAACCAGAGGAGCCAAAGACACATACAATAGGCTTTTGGAGAACTATTTTTTATTCTTGTAAGATTATAATAGCTTCCCAGCAGAAATGTTATTTATTAACATAGAATGTAGTCAATTGCAATTTATAAGTAACAGTACCAGCAACTTGGTCTCAAGAGAATGTATCTTTCACCCAAAGGTACAGAGAATAGCTACATATGTCACCAGTTTTATAATTTCATTGTGCTCTATATGAATGCTAAGGAGCTAACAATGAGTTTGAATAGTTTTCAGCATTTTTTTATTGTTACTTTTTCTGAAGGAGTTGCATTTTTATCTTGCAACTATCTTAATGCCATATAATAGCACCTAATTTTTTTTAATCAAAGTGTTATATTCATATTAAGAAACAGGGAAAAATTGTGTTTAATACTTTTGGAGTTTTGATAAAAATTAGTAAAATAGTTTTTCTGCTTTTATATTGATCTGCTTTCCTAATTCTGCATGACAGTGATAACAAAACAGCAGAACTAAATTATGCAATTTTTCCATCAGCATCTCATTCATCAGTGTTTAATAACTCCAAGTTCTTACTTCTTCCAGCACATCATACTAACCTGCTTATTTTGTTTCTAAAACGTGAAGAAAGAAGCAAAAGGGAATTGGAGGACACAGATATTGAACAAAAGAAGGTCAAACTTTATGGCCTTGACAAGTCATTGTTGCTCACAGTTTATTTCCGTAAGGCCATAAATTTTTGTGTTAAAAGTATTACTTTGATCATCATACTTAAAACATCAACCTCCTGTGTGTGATCTCGGGGTGCTATTTTAATACTTTGAAAGAATGCTTTTGTGGACTGACTTGATTTTTCCAGTTAAGTCTCTTAATATGAAAATATGAATGCTGCTTGTTTTTGTTCTGTCAGAACAAGAGAATGACTCACCGAAGCAATACATCATTAAAGGAGAGATTTATAGGCAAAGTGATGTTACTTGAAGGAATTGTGTACTTACTAAATGTAGTTCCGTAGCATTTTTCTTATTCCTTATCAAATTTGTTTTCATGTCCTACATATACAGATACATAGTCCACTTCATATATCAAGTTGCATATTGACAGAACCTCTGTTTCTTTTTCTGTAGATCCCAATCTGGAACATTTATTAAAAATAGGTTTAGTTGCAGAGCTAATGAGGTAAGGATTAAAAAATGTGAAAGGAAGAAATGGCATTTTCTTTTTTGTGGCTGAAAGAATACTCTTCAGTGATTGCTGCTGATAAAAAAGAGGTCTCAGCAAACTAGAAATCTTTCATTCAATATTAGTTTTCTCTCTGTCAGGTTTCCGCATGTAGTATTTAATATAAAACAAAATAAAACAAAATAAATAAATTATAGTGGTGATAGTTTCAGAATTTCTCATCTTTCCTTGAATGTATTAAAAAAATTAACTTAAATTTTATGATTAATAATAAAACATCTAATATTCTTAAGCATTTTCTAGATATCCACACAGTCTCCTAACTTCTCATTTTAATTTTATTAACTACAAAATCACTGATACTTTAGAAGTCAACAGAAAAATTACACTTAAAATTTAATTGGACTGTAATTACATATACTCTTTGATTGGTTGTCATAGTATTTTTTGGACTATTGCTTAGAAGAACAGATTTTTCTCTCATATTAAAGTCTCTTCAGAAATCAATGTCAACATTAAACAGTAACAGTATAAAAAAACTTTTAATAGAAATTTTCAAGAGAAGAACTGAACAGGTGCAAACATGACGGAATTTTGTCATAATTTAATTTTTGTTAACATATTTGCAGAAAAATATAATAATTGTTAATTGTTTTGTTTCTTGGCTCATTGGGAGTTCTTGTGAAGTTCTCATTCTCCACTTTCATCCTTTAGTAAGTTTCAAGCTGTCACAAGAGCATAGAGAAGAAGAAATGAAAATAATATTCTGTTCTCAAGCTTGATAGACAGTAACAGATACTGCGAGCTTAGTACTGCATTGCAGCTCAGACATGATCCCTGCTTTTTAAATTTCCCATCAGTAATGCTTTGAGACATTTTTCAAAGAGAAGTAGTCCTGCCACAACCATGCTCATTTCCTGTCAAGTACCTGCAGATCACAAATGAACACAAAAGACAGCATTCCACCCAGAGGAGTTTTTCACCTTGAAATAGACTTTCCCTAGTGTCATGTTACTGAAAGATCACAGTTTCCTGTGTTTGCTGGGAAATGAACAAAAGTCACTGATCACAGAAACAAATCAGACTTATGCCCATGAACAAAGCCAATTGAGATAATTTGGACTACGTGGGAGTATTTTTTGGTTTATTTCTTTTTATTATATTATTTTCTTATTTCTTATTTTATTTTATTTATTCAGAAATTCGGTCATTTCACTAACTGGAAGAGAGGCCACCAGTTGTGCACCACTTAGCATGGCTACTTCTTGTTCTAGGCATACCAGAGAAAAACTGGTGCTGTATGTGTAGCCCTGAGGTGCAGATTAGCACATTCATGGATTTTATGGTAGGATTACTAATGCAATCACTCTTGAATTCATTTCAGTTGGAGTCAGTCAGGGTAGCTACTGTCTAAATTATTTAAGCTAGTCCATTTCTTTTTGATTGAAATAGATTAGAGGACAATTCCATACACACCTCATATAATATTTGAGGACATGAGCAGTAACTTTTTCATTTAGAAAAGCTAGAAGCAGAGGAGAATTTGGGTACATTGTGATAAAAACTATCAAAGTAGTGTGTTCTTCATCTCCATAGTCATCTATTCTTTTGTGGGATGGAGGCTAAGAATAAAGGGAAAGTAGAGGAAGAATTCCGCAGTTATGAAATAAAAGTTTGTATGTATATGTAAAATTGAATGGACATATAATGTACATTTAACTTTCCACCAATGCATGTGTCACGGTTTGGCAAATATTAATGTGTTTCTGCTTACTTAAACTAACCATTTTCAGGTTTAATATGATCTACCCGTGTGTCACATGAAGACTGAGTGCTCAACTACAAGAGAAGAAATATCCAGTAAGTAAAAAAGGCAGGCCCTGGGGATTGGCAAGCCTGCTCTAAGTAAAATGAAAGCAAAGCAACAACAAAAAAACCTACCCAAGCCACCAACAAGCCAAAACAACACCAAACACACTAAACAGTGTTGAAGGGTGATGTTATGGTTAAAGCATATACCAGCATATACATTCTGCAGAATGTGATCTTTCTGCAGAAGAGAACAGAGCTACTCATAAAGTTGCTCCTCAATTCATTTCAGACAAAGTCACCCAGACTAGCTAAATTATTTAAGTTATATAATTTCATTTTTGTCCATTAGCTCATTAATATTACAGAATTCTTTAAAAATAAAAAAAAAAAGCTGTGTGTCATTTGTCAGGTTCATTTGTCATGCTTGCTTCCAACCAAATCTTTCTTACATGGTGTTCTTCATATTATAGATGAAGATGATAATAATATGCGTCTGTTTTGTGTATCTATGCATCCTAGAAAAGGAAATGCTTCAAGCTCTAAGCTTTAGTAAATTGAAAAAAGTAAATTTAATGGAAAAATCCAGCTGGATGTACAAGGATAGTCTGCTGGTGTGACTATAGTTAGATTCTTCCTAGAAACAGAGTTTATATTATTGTGGATGGTCTGTGGTTTTCTGTGTGGTTTGTTTGTTTTTTATTTATTTTTTAAATAGTCAAATAGTAACATTTAAATAGATATGGCTTTAAGGTTAAATCTCAGATATAATCCCGTATATTCATGTTAATTTTCTTATTCTCTTGACTTTATGGAACCATTTTCTGACTGACTGAAACACTAGTTAACACAAAAGTCTCTCTCTTCTTTCCTTATCATTGCTGTAAGATTCTTTACTACATTAGGTCAATTATTTCCTTTTTTTTCCCCTTGAAATAAAATATAGCCTGTAATAAAATTATCATAAGTATACATATTTCTTTCTACAGTGCAATTAGGTAGCAAATGATATTTAAGATACTAATTACAGAAGACAACAATTAAAACAAAATTTCTGTAGCAAATGGAAAAATCTGCATTTTCTATATATTTATTTTCTGAAAAAATTGTAATTCTAATGTTCTTCAGGTATTTTTTCCTGTGTTCACTGAATAGGCTTTATTATTCTCCTGGCATTATAAATGGGATCATGATCGATCCCCTGGACAATATTCTTGTGTTAAACACATATGTTTCTGTGCATGAAATTTTTATTTGTATGACCTTAGTGTGCATTTTGGTGATGTTCCACTTCAGTTTTTTCAGGTCATACAATGATATTTCTCTTTTCCCATACTTTTGAATTGCTCTTTATAACAAAAGAAGACTTGATACATTACTTATTCATCCTCTTCAACAATTTCTCAGTACAGCATTTCATTTGACTATGTATTGACTTACTATATGTTCATGTGTGTGTATATAGATATTTGTCTTTTTTATTCCATAGAAAATGTTATAAAATACGTCTCTTAATTGTTGGTATTGTTAGTTGCAATTTTTGAGCAAAAGCCTAGAATGTTTATTCTGGAGAACCTCCAAAAACAAGTGAAAATAGAATGAAATCAGAGACATAAACAAATATTGTCAAAAAGACCAAGAATTATCTATTACAGTATGGAAACATTAGGGTTCCCATAGATTTGTACATTTCTGCATTTTCAGTTCTTCAGTTTCTGTCACTGGTACAATTTCATCCACAGGGAATCTCAAAATGATTGTCACTGTTACCTCTGTTGGAGTAGTGTTGTAACCTAAGTGTTTTACAGTTGAAAGTGAGGAAATTTCTTGTAACCTTGAAGATACGTAAAAAAAACCAAACAAACAAACAAAAAAAACCACAAAAAAAAACAAAACCAAAAAAAAAAAAAAGGAGGAGTTTAAAGAAGCCTTCCTTCTTGTCTTTTATATGTACTCTCAGTAGTTTGCAATCCAGTTCTTTTCATTTCCCTGTGGTTTTTTGAAACCCTATCCTGGCCATTTAAGACAAAATTTGTCTTACTGTCTTATAAAGGGTAGCTGACCATGGCCAAATATCAGCACAGACCCTCAACCAGCTCCCTTCCCTCTCACTTTCCCTGTTGCTATATAGGATAGCTCATTTCTGTATCTTAGGTGGGGAGATAGTAGAATACAGTTGAGAAGTCTTATGGATTGAGATAAAGTAGCTAAATAAGTGAGACTAAAACTGTGCACAGAAGCAAAGCAAAATGCAATTAATTCACGACTTACCATCAGCAGAGAGGTGATTAGACAATTCTGGACAGCAGGACCTCAGCACACAAAATGGTTACTTAGGAAGACAAATACCATAACTACAAACATCTCCTTTTTCTCCTCTTTCCCTTTTATTGCTAAGGAAGACATCATCTGATATAGAATATCCCATTGTTCAGCTGGGGTCAGCTGTCCTGGCCGTCTCATCCCAGTTTCTAGTGCACCCCCAGCCTAACTACCTGGTGGGGAGGAGAAGGGTGGAGGCAAAGCCATGATGCTGTAAAAGCAGGATTCAGTAACAGCCAAAACACTGCTGCCTTGTTTTAGCCACACATCCAAAAAGCAGGACCATGCATAGGGCTATGAAGACAATCAGCTCCATCCCAGTCAGACCCAGTAATGTGTAAATTCATTACTGGAGTTTTACTGAAGATGGGAATGACAAACAGTGTTACAACCTAAAATCATATTTATGTCCCCATCTCAGGTAGTCCTCCAAATCAAAATAAAATACAAATGAAACTCCATAGAGAATTAGAAATTTCACCACTGGACACATTCTCTTTTCTTTTCTATTTAAATATGATATATGACTTGCTGGCTAGGCTTTCTATTAAAAATACAAAATACTTCCATTCATTAAAATAGACAATGTGATATTTTTTCACATTGCTGTTAGGAATTATGGATTCCAAAATAATTGAAAAGCAATCAGTAGAAAATTTACACCAAGAAATCAGGGAAAACTCTACAACTACTGCATTTTCAATGAGATACACTTGTCATATCCTCTGCAGGTTTTTCAGTTTGACTAATAAGCTCAGAATTTCACTGATAGCAAAGCAACTCAATGGTATGCAAAACTTTATGCTTAGCTCTTATGCAGGTATCAAGGGAAGCTCTACAAAATATAAACAAGAATTATGAGGTTTATATGTGGCCCAGTTTAACAAACTGATTTCCAGCATACTAATTTAGGCGCTCTGAAAAGAGTATGACAAGCAATTCCATTTAATTTCTATTTAAAATTCATACTTGGCAGAATTCCACTCCACAGATCATCACACATGGCTGGAAGCAAAAGTCCTGCTTCTTCCTCTCTGGAATGCTTAGGAGGAACTCAAAGTGTTAAAAAGGGTGAAGTAAATTAAGAACAAAACGGGAACAAAAAGTGGTTATCATGGAGGGGAAAATGTATTAATGCATAATTTGTGGCACTTGATCTTGTGTCAGCATTGTCTTCTAGCTCAAACAGTTTTGTCCCTCTGTGATATTATTTCAAATATCTTTTAATACTGAATAGTGATATCCTATTGGAGTTTTCATTTTTCTGGACTGAACAAGCCAATTTTTAACACCTCTTCTTAAACACAAAAGCTGTCCATGCTTTTGACCCTGCTAGTAGCCTTTCTCTACATTTGTTCAAGTCTTCATTAATCTTCCTATCAGAAACAATCAAAACTGCATGTAGTGTTCCAGATGAGGTCTTCCTAAATCCTTATGCAATAATATTAGTTGTTGACCAGCTTTACTGAACATATTTTATGGCTTGGATATCCAATAGGCATTTGTTCCTTTTCCATAATCACACCAAACAGTCATCTTCTAGTCATAGTAAACACTGGACTTTTCTTTTGCTAATTATCTTTGTGAAGATCAACTCCTTGAGTCAATCAGTTGAGTTTTAAGTTACTAAGGGAAAGGAGAAATTCAGAAAAATAATTAACATAAAATCTTCATAAGTATGGAATCCAACAGTCCTACCACTTCACCAGCTTTCTTTTTTTTTTTCTTTCCTATAGGACCACAGCCTGTGGGTTATGAATCTATATATACATGACAATAAATCGTATCAGGAAGTACCTACAAAAGGAGATTTCATGAGTCTGTTCTTCTCAAAGGATAAACAGTAGGATGTAAAGAATTTATGTAGTTTAAAAATCATAGATACATATTTCAGATTTATAACCTCATTATCACCTATATGAATAGTATACTATGCATTTTATATGTGTCTATGACTATAACTGTTTGTACTCATGTGCATCTTCACCTCTAACCAATCCTTCATTTTACATTAAAAATACATTTTTCTCCACACAAACAAAAAAAACAAACAAAAAGAAATCCCTTTACATACCTTCTCTCTAAAAACAGACTAAGAAAGAGAAATGAAGGATTGTAGGAAATGTAGTAACATTTACTAGCTCAAAATATAAGAGACTAAAGGCAAGATGTATACAAACTTGAAGCTTAGAAGTAGGAAGAAACTTCCATGCTTTTACTTTACCTTCTTCATTACCAGAGAGAGGCAATTATAAAACACAGGAACACAGGTACTGTACTGATCAGTCCTACAGCAGACAAGTATGCAGTGATTTTATGTTTTCACCTCTTCAGGTTTCATTTCAATCTTTTATAGTTAAAACCTAAACCCTAAATCCTGGTGTTTAATTTTAAAGCATAGTATTGAGACAATAGGTTTAACCACATAACTTGCTATCTTGCTTTTCAAGATTACTTAAATAATAAGAAGTTCAGTTGCAAAGTGAATTCTTTTTAACCTGTATATTAGTCCTTCATGTCTATGGCAATGGACCAATTTCCAGTATTGCTAAGACCTTGTTCACCATTTGCAGCGTAAGCATTTTTTCTGTACTCAGTGAAAAGAATAGTCACAGGAATTGGAGGAGTTCCAAAACAGTAAGTTAAAAGGGATATAACTTTTTTAATGGCTTCATCCAAAAGATCAGAGAGGCAATCTGCATTCCTGCTGTAGCTGTGCTGTAAGTAGGCCACAAAGCCAGCTGAGATTGTGTTATTTCTGCCTCATCAGTTAGCACCTTTGAATGAGAAGGCAGATATGATTTATGGTGGAACAGAGGCTGACAGAGCCCAGCTGGAAGTACTCTTATTATGGTAGCTGAAATGCCAAAAATTGGGTTAGTCTTGAAATGCAGAATATAATCTAGGTCATATAAATGAAGATAAGTAATTCAGTCTCATAAAACTGACAGGCAAGAGCCCTAATACAACGTTTGTATTTCTGTCTTTGATTAGTGATGCCACTAACACATTTTTACCATAAAGGTATTCTCCCTTCCCTCTTCTATCTGCACAGACTAAACTCAACCTCAAACAAAAATCTGTTGCTGCCTGAAGGTGGTTTGATGATCTATAATAAACAAATTAGCAGTCTATCCCAGGTGAGGGTGGACAGGTGTCTGAACACATAACCTTCACTGCTGGTATTTATTGTCAAGCTTGTTGGCAAAATCAGCAAACAGCACATTTCTATCATTCTAACATTTAGTACATAACATTTCTACAAAAAACAATAGCATTCGGATCTAATGGTAGAAATAATATTTGAAAAAATCCTACTGCTTTTTCTTAGGCAGTAAAAATTAGTCATGGTGATTGCATGGATTTATGTATGGTTTTCTGTTTGTTTTTTTTGTTTGGGGGTTTTGGAGGTTTTGGGATGGATTTTGGGCATGTTTTTTGGCTTTTATTTACTGTTATTCAGTTTCTTTTAAGGAGAAAAATCTAAACTCCTGGCTCAAAACTAAAATGTCTCATGTAGTCCCATCCAGAACTAGAGTTGAATTTTGTATGCTGGATGTATTTCCAATGCATCTTTGAATTGTGAGCACATTTTGGTCCCAGATCTACTATTTACCCTGTTTCCGTCTTGCATGTATGCTCTAGTGCCTTCTGTTTTGGTTGATCACCCTCTTGTGAATGTCCTGGGTGTACAGAAGCTGTGGTATGTTAACCTCAGTCTCCCTGGTGAGACTATCTAAAGCTTCCCTCCTTCATTCTGTTACAATACTGACAGAAAAAGACTTGGGTCTTTGGTAATGTCAAAACAGATACTGACATTACTGGTGCATTGACTGTTTAAAACCAAGTTTCTGGTCATAGTATAGATCAAGTAATTTGAACCAAGCAGAAATTATGAGAGTGTATGTCCCAAAAGTCTCCAGAACCTAAAAAGGTGTGATGGCAGCCATTGCAGTACCAGTTACTCTGAGATGACACAGACTATTGCAATCCTGAATATACCATAACCAGTTTCAATGGGTGAGGAGACTGAGAACATTTATACTGGGNTAGCCACGCACCAGCGGCGTTAGGGAATAGTCTCTTGCCTGGTGCTTCTGGATCTACCTTGGAAGACTGGACTTGTGAATTTTCTTTTTTTCCCATCTGAAGAAAACTTAGATTTTTGCCTTGCAAATGTGTGCTGCATGGTAGAGGAAAGAAAAATATTAAAAAGTTACTATTTCCACTCTTGATTTATTTTTTATTTTTACCCAAGAAAGGGCTGTAAAAACATATTGGGGAAAAGTTACAGCCTTGAACAACTGAAGATGATTATGGCAAAAGTAGTACTGACTGAATAATAAAAAATGCCATTGAAGAGGGAGGGGAAAGTGAGGTTTGAATTAAAAACATATAATTCTGTTTCATAAACCATAATCTATGTTTAATTTGTCTTTTTTCTTGTAACACACAAGAAATATGCATGGTTACAATTTCAGAACTCTCATTTTAGGTTTAAAACTGAATTTTAAATATGTATGCCAAAGTCTTCTGTAGATGCTGGGTGAAGACTCCACTAGCTCTTTTTGATCTCCTGTAGCACAGAAAGATGTCATCATATCCTTTGCATAGCATTACCATATCACTAGCTTGCCTTTCTTAAATCTTGCTTCTTCCTGATCTACTGATATCTTATTCTATTTGTGCTCTATTTTTATCCTCTGTATCAGTTTTTCATAGTACCTATACTTACTTACAAATGCTTTGTATTTCTTTTCAATTTCATCATAAGTTATCCTAATTTTAAAGGGTTTTGTCTATTTTTATTTCTCTTCACTTTTCTGAAACTTGTGTCTTTCTTTCCCACTTTCCCTCATTTCTTTCTTACTGTTCCTCTCTTTCCTCCACCAGGCTTTTTTTCTGCTAATCATGTCCTCATGAGCCTCTTTGCTATCTGATTTGTGCTCACTGTTTTTCTTAAATTTTTCCATTATTGTATTAGTCTCTGTCCTTCTAATCTCCTAGTTAAAAGAAGGTATGATGAGGGTATTTGAAAATGGAATAGTTATTAAAATGAAAAGAGAAACTGAGGAAGTTTTTTTATATCTTCAAAATTTATAAATCTCATCTTGTAAAATTTACCATATGGTAAAGACACCTTTCTTAAAAAAAAAAATAATAGATGGTGATTTACATAATGTAGAAATACAGTCCAGATTTTTATTTATCAGTCAATATCTGTGTACAAGATTATGTTTGTTCTCTACTGGACCTGTAATATAGTTAAAATGGACAGATTTACCATTTATCAATTGCATTTGCCACATTTATACTATATATTAATTACACTAAAATACTCAAAATATAACCTACTGCTTTTAATACTTAGCAATGACATAAAATGTACCTTAGAAGTAGTGCTGTTGGGTTATCGAATGCTAATAATCTAGTTTAATTTCTTCGAACTCTGTTTAAGAGGTCGTGTATTTTTTTATAAATTACTTATTAATTTGTCTCATTCATAATAAATAAAGTGTAGAAAAATTATGTGTTAGAGGACTTAGTTTTTGTTCATATTTTTGAAACATTTGAAAAAACTTAGAATTATTCCAGCTATTTTTTAAATGAAGATCCACTAAAAATCCTCTTAAAATGGTGCATTTGGTATTCTCTCTTAAAAAATGTATTGCTGAAATCAGTGAAAGATTTCCTGTTGCTAGAATACATTCAGTATCTCCTATGGCAGTTTCCAATTAGAGAGTAGCAGTCAAGTCAAAAAAATCACCAGTGCAATAAAATCTCACTGATAATATTGGTAACCTTTCTCACTGATAACAGTTTTTAGGGCTCTTGTTTGCTGTTTTTTTAGAGAAAGAGAATAGTGAAGGACATAAGATTTAGAACTTGTAAAGCATAACAACAGTAAAGATGCAGCGTCTCTTCTAATCTATGAAGGGATGACATGCTGTGCTTATTTTGAAGAACTGTAAAAATGGGAATTGCAATGGGAAGTAGAAGAGAGAAATGGGAAAAACATACTTCAACAGCTACTTACCTTAGGCTGTCATTTCTTTATAGAGGAAAGCAGCAGTAGGTCAAGATTTAATCTGAAAGTTTACAGCGATATTTCATAAAACTGACCTTTCTCTCCTCAAAATGTATCACGGTATATTTCTCACTTTATTTCTGTGAAATCTTTGGGGTAACAGGCAGATGAGACGTATGCATACCTACCAGGATTTGATTATCTTGGATTAAATTTCATTAAACTTTTCCATGCTACTCATGGCATATCTTTGAACCTGTGCTATTTACTTCTAAATCTTGCCAACATCCAGAACATTTTCTTCACCTGCTTAAACTAAAAGTTTTTCAGGTTTAAGTACAAAATGAAGAGTTAAGAAAAGCAGAAATTGATGTAGCTTGTGTAATACCAAACTGGATTTCAAAGCAAAATCTGACAAAATGTAAGAACTTGAGTAGGAGGGATGTATGGCACATAACCATAAGGGACAGACAGATGCCACTTTTGCAGTAGACGGATTGTCATCATAGCAGCAATTGGATTAAGATAGCATGTGCATTTCGAAGCTCTGCTCTTCCCTGACCCCACTCCCAATTCTGTCACAGGGCACAGGGACCAATAGATGTAAAAAATTATCATACATAATTCTTTTTTTTTGTCTTTCACAGCTTCTGTATTTTTTGACTTTAACTCTGAATAATATGTTGATGAAACTAATTTTTTTATAAACAAGCTTTTTAATGCCAGTTATTTTCTTAAAGTACTTTTTGTATGTGTGTGACTTTCCATGTCCACTGTTAGTTAAAGTATTTAATAAGCCTGAAGTCTGACACCTTTGGTGAATAGGATCAGACATATAACTGCAATCACACCAACATTTGAAATTTTAATTATATGACAGGGTCAATACTACTGAAAAGTGTTAAACTCCCTGGTTACAATGCAGCATGTATTTTCAGTCAATAGTCTTTGTACTTGTAATCCTGGGAACCTAAAACAGAGTTATGGCATCAGCAACTCTCTCTTAAAAAAAAAATCCTTTTTTTTTTACTAAAATTTCTTATAAAGGTAAGAAGCATTCTGCATAAATCCCTCCTAGAAAACCCATTTTTTCAGACAAAAATCCAGACCACTCACTTTCTTTCACTTACTTATCTCTATTTGTGCCAACTCCCAAATTTTCCATCAAACACAGATGTAATAAGATATCCTAGATATATAGGCTTGCTTCTCACATTGCATCCCAACATCAGACAGCACTGCCTAAACTATTTCAAGACTTAGTAACTCTGATCATAAATAACATCACCTGCTTGCTGTTATGGCCCTATAGAAAATCTTTATGCAGTAGTCTTATAAACAACCCACTTGCTCTGGGTTTTGAAAGCTTGAGTTTTATGTTCTCATTTTGAGAGTAAATGGTCACAGAACTCTAACTTGCAGAGTGCCTCAGTAACTAAGGTATTCATTTCAGATGATATCATACTCATATCTTTCTGTGATGGAGTCATAAAAGGAAGGATTATGGGTTATCTGCCTCCCTGTCTGAGCTTTGATATGCTCAGTTTGAAAATGTAGAGTACCTAACCATGATCCACATTCATGTTGACTGTTTCTAGGAAAAAGTGAAACCTATTGGCTGTACAAACCCATCTGCAGTTTAGTTTAACTAGATTGCTTCACAGGCAGACCTTGTTAGTCCATATATGATATGCACCACACCTCAGAAGCAGGCTGGTTTGGATTTCTGAGAACTCTACTGTCTATGAATTCTGTTCCATATCATCATACAGATGGATTGAAAAGCTGTTTTAGCAATCCTTTAGCATTTTTAAAATTCTATTAAAAGGAAAAGTAGATCTGCTGGGTGTGCAGTCCACATATTCACTTAAAGATATTTCCTAGCAAGTCAGAGTGGTTTGCTTCTCATAAGCATCATTTTACTTAAAAAGTAATAAGCTATTTCACATATATTCCATAATTTTTATCAGTATTCCCATGTTCTTACAATTGCCTGTTTAAATAAATGGTATAAATAAAGGAGAATTGTTTTCTTTGTGTTTGAAGATCAACATTTCTTAGATTCCTTACTTTGTCCTCCAGTCTATATGAAACTGTCTACCTTTGAATAATCTGCTTGGGTTTCTGTTAATAAAAATTGAAAGAGTATATACCTGGATATCTGACCTGTCAGTCCAAAAATCTGAGAAAGTCACCATCACTCTTCTAATGTAGTCCTCCAGCTTAAATCTTCACTTCCTTAATTATGTTTTTGGGTTATATGACAGGTAATGTCAACAATGTAGTCCTCCCATGTTCGTCTGACTAGTGCCAAAAATCAGATATGGGAGCAATTTTTGGTGCCAATTCTAAAATTTGGTTAGCTTATGCATTACTTGATTATTTCTGTAGTCCTTAGGGATATTTAATACTATGTTTGTCTTTAAGTCTTTCTAAATACTTGTTTAGGATAGGTTTGAAATAGCCTAAGTCCAACAGACTTGAATAACTCTTTTTCACATATGTATGTACCTTCATAAAAATTTAAATACTTATGTTTTAAATGTCTAGTTTTCACACCTGGCTTTTGGTACTGTCTAGTTCTACTTTTGCAGACCAGCCAAACAAAGCACAACAGTGCTGACTCTTTAATACTAAAAATTTATTAGAACATTTGGCTAAGCATCTGCCTGCTAAAAGAATGTCCTACCACTTAAACTGCAGCATCATATTTCTTATAACTGTTTTTCTTTTTTGCCTAAAGTATGCTTAGCTCCTGAATAAATTGACTATCCTATCACCCAGTGAGTAGGAACAAATGGGTATGACCATAAGCTGCAAAGTGAATTGAATCACTTTCCCCTAGTGACCTACTGCCAAATAAGTGAGACACAAAAACAATTTGTCTACCTTTATCTTAATAAAAAATTGCACTTTCAAATATTTTGATTCCAGATCTCAGTCAGTGTATTATTCAGCATGTGCGTTAAGCAGAAGTACACTTTTGTGGAGGTCATGTTACTTCATGAAAGAAATTGGATTTAGTTGTCTATATTTGAACTTCTCATCTTAAATGACTTTATAGTCAATGGAGGAAATCAACATTTTGAGGTGTAGATCATCAGACCTGATGAACTTGATTTCTAACTGAGGATGAGGTGACGTACCCTAAAATTACCTATTTCCTTCAGTTGATTAAAAAAAGAGGTTGAGATATCCATCTAAATTTCCTATTGGAGGAATGGTGCCAAAGTTTCCCCTCTCTTTATATAGTATGTAACATAACTTCTAATATACTAAAAAAAATTACATTTGGGTTTCTTGAAGCTCAGTTCTTGAAGCCTACAGGAGTCATCAGAATTTCGAAGTGAAACAATGTGGTCTAAATTCAGAAATTAAAGAATTTGGTTAAGAGTTTTAGCACATGTATTATTTACAGTGGAATTTTAAACAAAAGCCTCAAAGTTCCAGATAACTTCTCTTTTAGGTATAACAGACCCTTGCTGGGCAAAAGTCCTGAATTTCTACAACTGTAGTTGTAACCATGGTAATAACCTTAAGTAGCTTTTCAGCATATCATGCAGCTCAGTGGTACTAATTTTTCAGGAAAAAAATAAAATAGGTAGAACACCACAGAGGAATAGTAACACGTTCTGCTTCAGAACAGTTGTCAATTTTGGTCTAGATACTGAATTACAAGTGTGTCATTACGCCTGTACCTGTGTCTTCATGGGGTTACTTAGGACAAACACAAGAATATTTTAATATTTCTAAACACCTTTGAATCTGAATGTTTATCTCCCTTCGTACAGAGAGCAGAATGGTAATTTTCAGTGATTACTCAACATGTAGAGCACAGTGAGAGTAGAAGCTGGTCCTTTGATTAGTGCTATAACAGATAAAATATACTATGATACATTGAACTCAAGTGCATATATTTTTCATAGATTAAGGATCATCAGGACTCTTCTATTTTCATATGCTATCACACTACCTTCAACTGAAAAAATATTGATAATATAGATGGCTTATTATTTTTCTCTTTTTTCAAGTATACGAATAATTTGCCACTTCATTGACTTCTTAGTAATACATTTTTAGTCAACCTTATAAATTGCCATCCAATCCTATCAAATTATTTTCTATTGAAGTAGTTTTGCAAAATTGTTAAATTGATGGCTTCTGTTCAGTTATACACTCAGTCTTAGTTGTACATGAGATTTTATGTATAGCTGATAGCTGAAAAAGCCCCGAGAGCAAAGCAAACAAATCCAACAGCCAGTAGGTAGTGGTGGTAGAGAGAAAAAGGAAAAGGCCACTACTAGAGAGTGTTCAGAGTATTCAGATTTTGTTGGCTTCAGGTTCTGAAAGGTAAAGCTATTCCCTAGACATGCCCAACGGGGGGTCCTCAGTATAAATCCTGTCACGTGAAAAGCAGAGCCAGCAGAGCCAAACCCTGACAGCCAAACTGAGCCCCTTTACCCAAGGCCAGCCCAAAAGGATGGCAGGGTTACTGGACCAGACTTTGGGCTTAGCATGGGGCTGCAAGACACAGGCAAACTTTCCTGCAAAAATGGGAACTAGAACAGCTAGAAATGCCAGCTTCAGAAGAATATGTGCATGGGAACAATAAGGAAAAGACCTAAAGGGGATCCCAAAAAATATGACAGGAACCAGAACTGGACAATGGTCCATGAGGTACAAAATTCATTTCAAGGGAAGTGTCCCAGAGAGCAGGAAGGTAGTAGTTGCTGGGATTTCCCTTGCCCCATGGAATTTATTTACTGGTTTAAACAGTAACAAATCATCTTGAATGCAGCAAAAGACTTAGATTAAAATTATGTTGGTAGATGCATCATTAGAGCTCAAGCTCTTGATAAATGCAATTATCTCTTCTTCTACAAGTTGTGTTATAAGGAAAAACATATAAATTGATCCAAGTTATTTCCAAATTTCAATTAGGAGCCTCAAGCTTCATTGGTTTCTCTGTTTGAATCTCTGCAATATCTATTAGCATTATTTTCCCTTTGGGCTACAAGATAAACACCTTGCTAGTTTTTCATATTACTGGATGGCCTACTGTAAAACATGACTTGACTGAGTAGTATTAAAGTAAAGGTATCAGTTTCATCTTTCAAATATTGACTGATCTGTTGGAAAATTTATTGAAGGTAATGTTTTTGTTGTGATGAAATTTATGAACAAGGTAGTTTTACGTATCAGATGACCAGAAAATACTTTAGCACCACACTATGTTAATATTTTCTAAATTACCTGTATCCCTATTCTAGATTACTTCTATTTAAAGAATCCACAAACACTTTCATTGCAGTCTTTTTATATCAATTCACAGTGGCATGTCCATGTAATTTGAGATTTCCTTCACAGTGATGCACCAATGGACACAAATTGTTAATTATGCAGTTTGATAAACAAAAAATGGTCTTCAGCATTTCTTTAAAAGTGCTGACATGCCATGTTTCTTTCTACAATGTCAGGAAATAATTCTGCTGATCGGCATAAGCTATTGCTAAGTCTCTGAAATTCAGGTTTGTATAAACTTTCTAGAGGCAATTATAGGAATAAGCTCCACACATCTGTTCAAACACAGATCTCGTCAAAGATTTCACATTGTCTAGGAAAAGCAGGAAACTGGCCAACTGCTACCTTTTTTTTTTTTTTCTTTTAGACAGGTTCAAATAAGAATTTAGTATCAATTCACCCAAAAAAAAAAAATTCACATTTTTATTCACTAGATTTTCACTATTTTCTAGGTGCTAGTCCACCTAGAAGTGGATACATGATGATCAGAAGGACAGGTTGGCCTGGTATTGTGTGCTGTTTGTGGTACTGAGGTTCTCGGGATGCAGCTATGGCTACAAGCCATAGCTTGTACTCTCTACAAGAGAAAGGGGAGCTAAATTCTCTTTATCTTACAAGATCTTGCCCTCAGCTTCAATATGTAATAAAATGACTAGGAAAGAAATACACAGACACAAAGAGTGAAATGAGCTTGTATGAATTAGCCACTGATTTGATCTAGAAAGAAACCCATTGTGTTTAGTTGTACATAAGGTTTCATGTATAGCTCACAGCTGAAAAAAGCCCCGAGAACAAAGCAAACAAATCCAACAGCCAGTAGGTAGTGGTGGTAGAGAGAAAAAGGAAAAGGCCACCACTAAAGAACATTTCAAGTACTCAAATTTTGTTGGCTTCAGGTTCTGAAAGGCAAAGGTACCCCCTAGAGAAGCCCAATGGGGGGTCCTCAGTCCAAATCCTGGCAATTTTCTTTTCTTGGTGTAGCAGAATAAAAGAAGGACAGGAACACGCTATAACAATAAAGATTCCCTGTATGAAATAGGGGTTGCTGAACTGAGCAGATTGAGCAGACAAAGGCATGTTGCAGTAGTTTTGGATTTCTCAGAAGCAGAAAAGTAGGACTGTGTGAGGTTAAATCTAAAACTACACGCAAAGACGATGGTCACATTTATGTATTCATATGACTGGCTCTTTTAACCAAATACAGCTTTTGATTAGTCTGTCACATCATTCTAATCCATACTATGATAACTATGACATGACAGACTTATTTGCCTCTTCTGGTAAATTATTGTTCCACAAGAAACTATATTGATCTTTTGGATTTTACTAGGTGATCTAAAACGAAGAGACAAATGTTCTAAGAAGAAGCATTTAAAACATCCAGAATGCAAAGGAAACAAAACCAAACCAACAACCAAACAATGAACCAACCAAAAAAAACGCCACCACCCCCCACCCTCAGATATTATTTAAATCATCAAAATTACAGTTAGTTCACAAAATTTAAATGTTAAAAAATGGCCATTGAACTGTGGAAAAATAATTTTTGCACTGTAAGTTTTAGAAAAACTAGGCAATTTTAAGAAAGAGCATGTTGGAGGAGAAGTTAAAAACCACTCTCCAGCTGTGTCTCTAACTCCTCCAAACCCAGGGGTAAAATAACATTTTACAAATTTCCAGGATTATAAGTATGTTCTGCCTCACTTGTGAACAGCATAATCTTCCTAAAACTAGATTTTAGGTTTGATCTACCCTGCATTTTGTATCTTGATTTAACTCATGGAAATATCTTATAAGCGTTATATCAACCTTTTCATTACGGTACATCTTGAGTCTTTCCATCCTGAAGTTAATTTTAATGACAAATTTTATATTTCCTTGTTTAAAGTCCAATCAGAATTAAAATGGGATCAGATTGAATAGAGGATAGGATAGAATGCAGCTGTTCTGCGTGAAAACTTTTGAAATGGATGTTTATATATCTAAATTACATCAGGTCTTCCTCAATTTTCTTGACTTTTCCAGTTGTCACAAAGACTCACACACTTCAGAGGGACAGGAAGTTAAATTCAGTTAAACATATCCTGTTAAAAAATTTAATATTTTATGCAGGTGTTATTTGAGAAACATCACCTTGCTTCTCTGAAGGAAGGCATTTTAACAGGTGGAAAATTTGTATCAGCTTTTATTGCAGATTGTTAGTACACGTCATTGTTGTCACCTATGTGTTTTACCATCAATGTCTATTTCCAAGCTTTAAGGGAACAAAAATATTAGTTGTCTTACAGTTTTAAGCCCAACACACAAAGCAGTATTTCAGAGCTTCATAGAATCACAGTAAAGTGACTAATGCATTTGTGAAATGTGAAAATTTCTCCCTTGGAGGAACTCAGATGTCTTGTCAACTGCAGCTTTTTTAGTCTGAATTGCAGCCACACTTGCAAATTCACAACACTTTTTAAACAGGGAGGCACTCATATATAATGAACTTTTTGCTTAGCTTTTTGAATGCTTACAGATTACAGAGGCCACTATCAACATGTAGAAATATGTGATTACTCGACTTTCCTTTGAAAGAGAGAATGAACCTGTACATAAAGTCAAGATTTATAGCCAAGACAGTGGCTAGGTTCTAAAAATGTGCCACTGGAAGGAATTCAATATAAGATACAGCTTTGTTCCTTAGTATCTTGAGAGAATATATATCAAATATGTCTTTATTTTCTTGAGGCTAAAGCCTCTGAGTTTTGTAGAACAATTTGTGTGGACAGTAACTACTCCAGTCTGCTGGGAATGTGAGATGTTCGGTGTTTGAAATGTGTCAATACAGTTCTGGCTGTGCATGAAATCAATGTCTGTCTTTTTCTCTCTTTTAGCTTGCTTTAGCAAGGTGTTGATTAAACTATGATGAGAACTGCTGTTGCAATTAACACTAAATGAGATCCGTTAATTGGCTTCTTTTGAAGCAAACTGGGGTTTTTCTTCTGCTACCCTCTGTGCTCCTTGTGAATTGATCTATGGAGTAAGGGTAGTGAAAATTGACTGTGGAGGTAGTGACATTTCAAAATTCAATCTAATTATGAAAACTACAGCTGGCATTAGAATTTAAATAAATTAAAATTAAAAGATGTAAAAAATGGCACAAAAGCCTATGATTAGCCAAAGCATCACTTGTATAATATGTTTACTTCTTTATTATTTATTTATTAAAATTGGCATATGGCTTAAAAAAAAACAGACACTCAAACAAGGAAAAACAAAAAAAACCAAACCAAAACAAAAAACACAGTGGTTCTTGTGGGCTCACATCTCAAACTTCTCCTGGTTTCCCTGGAGCTCTGGATGGCATCCCTTCCTTCTGTTGTGTCCACTGCACCACTCAGCTCCATATTATCTGCAAACTTACTGAGGTGGCACTTGACCTCTCTATGTCATTGATAAAGATATTCAAGAGCACAGTCCCAAGACAAGTCCCTAAGGGACACCACTTTTTACCAGTCTCCACCTGGACATAGAGTCACTGACCACCACTCTCTGGCTGCATCCAGCCAGCCAATTCCTTCAGGAACAGCTAGCTCACACTTCAAATTCATGTCTCTCCAATTTGGAGATAAGGATGTAATGTGGGACCATGTTGAAGGCCTTACAGAAATTGAGTTAGGTGACATCAGTCAGTCTTACCTTGGCAAGTAATGCAGTCACTCCATCATGGAAGGCCACCAGTTTGGTCAGCAGAAAGTTTGCCCTTAGCAGAGCTGTACTGACTGCCTCGGACCTCCTTGTCCTTTATGTGTCTTAGCATGTCTTCTAGGAGGATCTGCTCCATGATCTTCCCAGACAGAGGTGAGGCTTGCCTCTCTGTAGTTTCCAAGATGTTCTCAAGGAAGGAAGACTAGGGAGAAGCTGGAGCTTAACTCAGCAAGGGATGCAAAGAATAGCAAGGGCTTCTGTAGGTGTGTCAGCCAGAAGTGGAAGGTCAAAGAAAACATACCCCTCTGATGTATTTGCCGAGCCATTCTCCATGCTGTTTGGAAAGTCAAGGCATTCAGGTGAAGTTCCCAATAACTGGATGGTTAACATTATGACATCTATAAAAGTGAAGAAAGGACAACCCTGGGAACTAACAACCTGTCAGATTCACCTCTGTGCTTGGGAAGATCAAGGAACAGATTCTCTTAGAACCTGTCCTAAGACACATGGAAGACAGAGAGGTGATTTGGGACAGCCAGCACAGCTTCACCAAGGGCAAGCTCTGTCTCATCAACTTAATGTCCTTCTACAATAGAGTGACTATATCAAGTGAACAAGTGATTGGCTACAGATGCCAGTTATCTGGACTTCTGTAAGGTCTTTGACGTGGTTCCCCACAACATTCTTCTCTCAAAATCCGAGAAAAAAGGATTTAATGGGTGGATATTTTTGTGGGTTAGGAATTGGTTGGCTGGTCACATCCAGAGGGTAGTGGTCAATGGCTCATTGTCCCAATGGACACCATTGACAAGTAGTGTCTCTCAGGAGTCCCACAGGACCAGTGTTATTTAATATCTTCATTAATTACATAGATATTCTGTGATTCTATATTTATGAAGATGCTTGTCTAATATAGTGGAATTTCATATTTAGATTGCATTTGCACATTTTAGTCTTTTTTCTTCTGTGTTTTTCTTAGCCATGTTAATCAAACATATTCCATTTGCAAAGCAACCAGTCAATTGGATTGGATTCATTGAGTCTCCAAATAGCATGGCATTCAACAACAGAGAAAAATTTTCTATGCCATGAAGAGGATTGGACAAGATAAGTCTTCAGGTGTCCTTTATAATCTCAACTATTCTTGGAATCATGGGAAGATAATTCAACTACAGATAAGGAATAAAGATACTCTCAAAACTATATCAAAAACCAATAATAGTAGCGAAACTCTAAGAACTTAATGCATTGCTAGAGACTACATTTTGAACTCCTTTATGCATTGCTAGGGGTTTTCCATTTGAACTCACTCAGATCTGTCTAAGAATTTTTCAGATAAAAGGACTTTTGAAGGTATTGTCATCTCAGTTAATAGAACCCACACTTTTTAAAATAAAGGATCTGATTCCCTAGGAAGAATTTTACTTTAATGATGGGAAATAACTGCAGATTAAATAAACAGTTTTACTGTAGTAAACTGTGGAATCTGATTATTATACACAAAGTATCTGAAAATATGTGAATAATTAATTACTATTACAGGGAAATAGTAACTAAGGGACTAATGTCCTTTCAGAAGTTTCAGCCTCATTTTTTACAGCTTTCTTGATGATTAATGCCTTAACTATTGAGAGGTTTGGATATTTCAAGTTTAATTATACTTAATTCCAGGATTACTACAAGAAATAACTTTTAGTAAATTCTTACATTTGGAAGGATTACACGAAAAAAAATATTCTTGATCGCAAAGTTTCAGAGTTCTTACATAAAATGGCTAATTCTTAGCCATTTCTTAACAGGCAATCTAACACCAATAGAGAGAGGTAGAAATGATGACACACAAGCTTGGAAGTTATCTAGTATTAGTACTATAGTTACTAGCATGCTCCACTTATCAAATTCAATAGATTTTTCCCTACAATTCTCATATGGGAAAGCAGTCTCCACAATTTCTTTTCTGTCTTCTTTCACAGGCTGTGTATGTAACAAGATATCTTTGTTTCTGATCAACTGGAAATCATTGCAATAACTGATGTGTAAGTATTATAAGGAGAATTCCAATTTTTCACAGTCTTTTTATCGTGCATGCACTTGTTTTGTAATTTTCCCAGTCTTAAACTTTTACTTTGATTGCTGTGCTGCTTTTGAGATTCTTATTGTCTTGGTTTTAAAGACAGGTGTCTGTAAGGGAGGCAGGAACCTCCCTTGGAATGAAAAATGCAACCTCCTTCCCTTCAGATTACTGTAATTTTGAAATTAAGGGGCTTTCAGGCAAAGGTATGAGGAATAGGAATAGCAGTTATTTACTAATATATCNGCCGCTCCAGCGAGCAAGCTCCACTCACGGTTGGAGGAAAGCAGCAGAAGGCAGAAGCCTGCAGTGATGGTGGATTCTCTCCACAGCGATGCAGCCTCCTTCCCCTCCGAATGCCAGAGCACAGGTGGAACTAGGGGCCCAGCCCAACCTCTTCCCAGGTAAAGGGGCCAGCCAGCTGGCCTCCTGCCCGTGGCTAAGTCCTTTGTCTCTCTCAAGTACCTTGAGAGAGACAAAGGGTACATTGTCTTTCTCAAGGAGGCAATGGCTCCCCCTCAGCAATGTACGTGTATGGGGAAAAATTCTTCAAAAGAAATAGAAAATAAAAAAGAACTCCTAAAACCCCAACACCTATCCTGTGATCTGAAAATACTTTGTCTATATATACAATTCTGCGCCTCCAACAAAATCAGTGTGGAAGATCTCTGCACAAATTTTTTGTGAGGATTCAGTTGAAATTGTTGAGTTTGTGAAAGCATGATATATTTGGGCTGATGATAGCATTACCGGAGATATATCATCAGAATTACAGGAGAGAGAAATAGCAGTGTTTTTACATAATAATCTGGACACCAAGGTTAAGATTTCTACTCTGAGCAGTGTAAAATCGTAACATGTAGTCACCATATTTTTGAAAGCAGGACTGTAGTATGTGAGATTCAGAAATTATAGACATTTTTGTTGCTCAATTAATCATTAAGGACTTAAGTTTTTCCTAATAAGATAAATCGTCTCGAAGTGTAAAGCAAAATCAAAGTGGTCCTTTAAGATGTAGAAGACAATAGTTGGTGAGATGAATCTCACACAACATATTTCTGCTAAATATATTTGAAGGACTAATATAGAGAAATAGCAGTATGAAGTACAGAAAATTTAATCAGTATTTATTTTTAATAAAGGAAGCAATTAAAAAAAAATCACAACCAATATTTTTGACAAAAATTATTGCATAGTATAATTGGAGTTGCTTAAATTAAGAGTTTTGATAAACTAATAAATTGAAATCTGTCACAAAGGGAACCTAGGGTCTCTCTCTTAAAGACACGTGATTGAGATTGTGAAGATTTAGTCAGCACATATTGGTACATGTTCCTGATTTCTCTTTTAGAACTTTAAATATATATGAAAGCAAAAGAGATTATTTTTTACTTATACTTTTGATATGCCTTATTACAAACTTAAAAAAGAGATGAAAAGAAAATCCAATGACAGTATAAAAATTACTATAGACAACAGAAAAAAATCAGTACTTTCATTACAGACCTTCATTCAATTCATACTGGAAAAGAAGTCCACTGTAATTCCTCAAATAAGGAATAGGGTCTAAAACTGTTAAAATATCAAACTAGATATTCCATAAGCAGTGTTCTACATATAAAGAATCTAAAATATATTGTAGAAGTCAGACAAAGAATTTTTTGTTATGAAATGAGGTAACATGGAGTAGGTTTCTCTAATTTAGACACTTAAGGGAAGTGACTTTTTAGAATTAGTTTTCAGATGGAATGATTTCTTTCATTGATTTTTCAGATAGAATAAAACTAAAGAAATTATCAGGAGAGATTTCTCAGCTTAACAGTGATTTTGAGAGCTATGGTTCAGGTAGCTGCTAATCCTGTGTGGGTAGTGTCATATATGAAATTAGGTACTTGGCTTTTGCATATAAAACNACAAATTTTTTTATTAAAACAAGAGTTGTCCTTATTCCTGACAGGTAGGTAACTGTGTTTAACAGTTTTCTAGAGTGGGAGGAGGAGGGTCTGGGGAGGGAAGTGTCATAGACCTTCAAGTTCTGCCCTGGCCATAAACACCATCTTTTCCTTGGGCATAAGTGTCTCGCTCCTACCTTCCCTCTCAGACTGTATGGACCAACCCAGCAACATCTACCTCTCCTACCCCACCTTGAACTATATGGCTGGGTGGATTTTCTTCAAGACTTCTGCTTTTGTTGATGCAGACTGAGCAAGAGAAAGGTGATCCATGCAGTCCTTGGGTTTAATTTTTCTCTGATTCTGGAGGGAAATGTTGTTCTCTGGAGACCACCAAGTTCAGATAAGATAGTTTGCTATTCCTACCTCATTGTCCCTGAGAATAAACTGAAAGGGCTAAGAAGGAAGAAAAGTAAATATTATTAGCCAAAATGGGTATAATTTGCATTATGTCAGATTTTGTTATCCTTTGGCTTCCAACTTTCAAGCTAATAAAATAAGGACAAAGGTAAAAAAGAGAAGAAAAAAGAGAAATGTAGATTTATGCTACTGTGAGAAATACAGGGTACGTGAAGAAAATGCAGAAGATAAATTGAAAGCTACATTTAATTTTTCCCAAATCTGATACTGTTATTTATTCTGTGTTAGAGCTACAGAAAATGAAAATACATAACTTTAAAATTAACAACTGCCTTACCCTGTAAAATTCAGATATTATTATGGTGTACATATTTCTGAAGTCAACTACTTTCCTATAATTTTTAAAAAACTTTATATGAGTGAAATATAGTCTGTATTCTTTCCATATGAGCTTCTTGATTTGCAAGTCTACAGTATTTGTTCTTATCCTCTGTGTTTTGTTACAGAAGTGGCTACCATGTGAGCTGGCTACTTATTCTAATTCAGTGAGATAAGAAGAGAATTGAAGGTGAATAGTAAAAGAGTACAGAATAAAATTTCATTGGTTTAGATAGGAAGATGGTCCTAACAGCTGCATTACCAATCGAGAGTATTGTATGCTACTGTCATTGATTAGGAAACTAAGCAGTCTTCTTACTTCAGTGAAACGGTGCTTTTTGCTTTTATCCCTGATGAGATTTTTGCCTATTATATTTAGGGAAATTATCCAGGGAGTTGTATCTTAGATATAAAAAAGATCCATAACAATTACAAGATGAAACAGGAACAGCAGTTTCTCAGCACAGAACAAATCAGCAGTCTTTAACTTGAGCCATTTTAAATATATATAAACAAATAAAAAGGTTATTCTGTATAATTCTAGGAGTCAGATTTTTTTCAGGTTTTCACTATAGAACAATGCTTTGCAAGTAGGTCATATTATCAGAACAAAATGACTGAACATTGCAGTTTTATTTGAGATTGAGATTTCTGAGTTCTGAAGTGATACCCTCTGTGATTAATTAGAAGCAGTAGTATTTCTGTTTTAAGAGAAAAAAAACTACAAAAATTCTTATATTAACATGAAAGACATCTTTAGCTCTGTTTTAAATAGATTAATGGCAATTCCAATTTGTTGATATTAGATAATTATTTCATAAATTTTGTAAAGTTCAGGTTTTATTTTTAAAAGGTGGACTTTTGAAGATGGAATGCAGTTGTGTTTTAAAGGAAGCAAATAATGGCAATTGTTAACACTGGTGGTAATCACTGACCCTTAAATCTTATTTTCTTAAGATCATTGGACTATCTGAATCTGATTTCTTTAGTGAGTCTTCACTAACAGTGAATTGTACCTGATTTATGCAGTGCTGTAGAGTAAGATCAAATACTCCATCTGTGTATATATTAGAGAGACAGTCACACTGTACTATATAATTAATCTGCTTTGTTCAGTATTCTCTATCAGACTAATCCCTCATGTTGTCCAGGAAGGTAAGAAATGTTTCCACAATGTGAGAATTCTGTGTAATCTGTCCAAACAGGGAAGCACTTTTTTGGTTATCCTGAAGCCCAAGAGATTCAGAGTGAGTCCTCTCTACAGAAGAGCAGTAATTGTTACTGCAAATGCCAATGTCTTCTACACTTTTTAAAAATTAATTTATTTTGTTTCTATATTCAATGAAGTATCAAAACAAGAATTTTCACAATGCTATAGTACATTTTTAAAAGATGCTGCTGTTTTCCTGTTCACAACTGTGGTGCAGTGTTCTCTGTAATTATATTTGTTGCTGTTGTCGTTGTTGTTTCAATGTTCTCTATAGCTCTTTTTGCTGATTTTTTGACCATTTTGGTATTACTTTTAATTTTAGGTGCAGCTGTTATTATTCCTGAGGTTAAACATGATGGAATCCTCTAAGAAGAAAGATTTCAAAACCTGTTTATGCACATTGACAGAAGTAACTGTAGAAACAAGGAAGCAGAATTTTTAAATTCAACTACATGTACTTTATCATGTGTCATTAAAGGGGCTGTATAGTATGAAGTTAGCATATAGCCTAATTTTTTGTCCTGAAATTCTAACAACCACTGCTCAGAGTGAAACTTACTATTTCATAATAGATTTTTTCCTATTTTTATCTTTTCTCAAAGACACTTTTTCATCTGTTTTGTTTTAACAAAGCTTAGAGAAATTTTTAGTCTGAGCAAGGAGTACAGAATCTATACTCTTGTAACATCTATATCCCCCTCAAGCATTCTCTCCAATGCCTTGAAAGCCATGTCTCTTTTCTGTCCCAGAAAAATAACAGCTTTCATTTGTAATCCAAACAAAATGAGGGATGAAGAGAAGATTTCTTCAACATTTTAAGTTTATGACTTTTGGGAATCCACTGAAACAACTCTTTTGAATGTTAACAAAGTGCCCTATGATCTACTGCATATCTAACATACTATTTAGCCTCTGCATTAGACTGCCAGTAGTCCCATTTGGCAGAGCGTAGACATTCACTACACTATAGCTGCATTTGCAATATATGAAGAATATTGTTCAAAAATCCTTAAAGACAACATAAACCACAACTATACAGGGTCTCACAAGCCTGCACGGAAAACCTGATTTTAAAATACATGTTAATATGTTGAAATCAGCTTCATTTTCTCATGATTTCATGCATTAGCTAGCGCTTATTAAACAGACAGAAAAATATTGAAAAGTAATTGTAGTGAAGGAACTGTTTCTTGAAGTTTTTTATACTATGAAATACTTTGTTACACTATGACATACTTTGTTACAGTGTGAAAGCTGACTGTACTTAGATAGACCTGTCATTTGAAGAGCAAAGGAGAGAATTAAAACACTATAAACTCTTTGAGAAAGACTGAGTTAGAGTATGGTTTAGGTATTTTTGCTGCTATTCTCTAATAGATGCCAAGATATTTTGTTCCCTTTTCTGAAATCCTACTGTAATTCAAAAGAGATGATGACTCTTTCGGGAAATTGTGTTTCCTGATTCAGTAACTCATAACTTGAGCTTGGAACTCCCTAGTAATTGAGTTGCCTCCTTAGTAAGAGAAGGAGAATGCCCACCAACCAAGTAGGATTAATGCTGCTGCTGCGTGTTGACAGGCTTTAGGATTGATCCTGAGACAGACATGATCCCACAACATCAGCATGGGGCTACTCCAAAAGAATAAAACAGGTGTTAGAAAACAAGTCAGTGGAAAGAAAGCTTTATAACTGACAAAATATCAGAAGGGCTAACCTGGAAATAAACAGAAGGGACACACCCACCATGCCTTAGCTGACTGGCACCATGTGAAAATGCACAATAGAACAACAAGAACCTTTAGAACAGATGTTAGGAAGGAATTCTTTACTGAGCAGACAGGAAGGCACTGGAACAAGTTGTCCGGAAAAGTCCCATCCCTGGAAATGTTCCAGGCCAGGCTGGATGCAGCCCTGAGCAACCTGATCTAGTGGTTGCTGTACAGGCCCATGGGTGTCCCTGGACAGATGATCTTTAAGGTCTCTTCCAACCAAATATGATTCTATGAAGAAGTTTGTTTCTGATTTGTTTGGTTTTTTTTCTTTTCTGGGAGGGTGGGGAGGAGGGAGAGCACTGTTAACATATTTGCCTCCTTTAGGCAGGAGGCCGAATGGTAGGGAAAAGAAGTCATTTAAATCAGGCATAGAAGTTTATGTCTTCTGTTGATTACATTGCTACAAAAAAGAGATTTCACTGGCAAAGTTAAAATAAGGCTCTAATCCAAACTCCTCCTAGTAATAATCATGAATAATTCCATATCACTGTGGTACTAAAACTCACTAAAATGTATAAATTATGATGCACACAATATTACTTCAAAAGGATCAATTAAAGAAATTATACAATCACTTCATTATAACTTCCTTGCTGGTCAGTTGATAATGTAATGAATGTTTTCAATATTCCATTTATGCTGAGGGAATTAAAGTGTTTGGAATATAAGGCTGATAATACTGTTGTGACAAAACTCCATAAAGCTGCATGTTAGCACATCTACTTACACACAATTCCTTTTAACTATTTGCTGTAGTGCTAATAATTGTTTCATCTAGCACAGCGTTAAGAATCTCTCTGAGAGGGATATAGACCAGATTTTTCAACAAAATATATGCCTCTTAAGTGCTAGAAAAATAGAATACAATTGACCTTGGTTTTCAGAGCTGCTTTTGAGCAACATAAACATTAATTATTAGCTGTTTGCAATCAGTGGATACTATTAATGTAAAATCCAGTTTAATAAACATTGTATAATATCGATTTAATCTCAAAGAAATTGGTATGCAAAGTTACCCTTTGTTATCGAATGAAACGCAGAGTTCAATTTCAAAACAAATTAAATTTATATTTTAAATCAATCATTTTGGAAACTGGTCTAACCAAAGAATTATTTTTCCTCTGAAATAAAATAAAATGAATCCTCTAATTTTAGTAGGAAAAAAACCAGATGATTTCATATTTTTGCCTATATTCTAAAATTAAAAAAAAAATACTAATCATTTTTAGCAATTATCTTTAAGAAAATAGAAATAATACAAACTTCTTGTTAATTACTCAAAATTTAAAGGTGAGCACTCCAATTTGTTTATAAACATTAATTTGGCTGGACTAGAAAAGTAGCTTCAAATCTCCCACTTAAAAATGGATTATCGCTGATGGCGATATNGGGGGTCACACGGCTTAAAACAGGCAGAGGAATGTCCTCTGCACTTTGGATATCAACAATGGATTAGCTAAAACTCTTAATACAGGGAGTATTCCAAATGTTTCCTCCTGTCCTCCTAGCTCCCCACGATGTTTTCTAACAAGTAATGTCTGAAGACTTCTTCATCTGGGTTGTGACTTTTGTTAGACCTATGAGAAAAAATTCAAAGAGAAAAGAATATGAAGGCTTAGTATCTGAAGAAGCTGGACAATCTTCAGTTATGAGTGCCATGTTAGCGGGCTGGGCAATCAGCAACTTTAAGATGTTTACTGTGTGCCAACTGTATGATGTTTTAACAAAGGTGCCATATTCTACACCTGAGAGGGAGCAACCCTGGATGTACAAACAGGCTGGGGAATGAGAGAGGATTGTGCCCCTCTCTGCACTGGGGTGGCCTCACCTCAAGTGCTGGGGGCAGATTTGGGTGCCACAATATAAGGAAGACATTAAACTGTTAGAGAGTGTCCAGAGGAGGGCAACAAAGATGGTGAAGGGCCTTGAGGGGAAGGCGTGTGAGAAGCAGCTGAGGTCACTTGGTCTGTTCAGCCTGGAGAAGAGGAGACTGAGGGGAGGCCTCATTGCAGTTACAGTTTCCTGTGAGGGTAAGCGCAGGGACAGTCACTGATCTCTTCTCTCTGGTGATCAGTGAAAGAACATGAGTGAAAGGCATGAAATTCTGTCAGGGGAAATTTAGGTTGGATATTTAGAAAAGGTCCTTCACCCAGTTGGCTTGGCACTGGAATGGGCTCCCCAGAGAACTGGACACAGTACCAAGACACACAGAGTTCAAAGACAATACTTTCAGGGACATATGATTCTTGGAGTTATCCTGTGAAGGGTCAAAAGTTGGACTTCAATGATACTTGCGGGTTCCTTTCAAATCAGGATATGCCATGACTCCATGTTTCATATTAAAAAAAAAAAAGGAGGAATAAAACAGTTTTATTCAATTATTTAATAGTCAAAACCAAAGTGCAGTGCCTGGGAAAACACTGCCTCTGCACCAGAAGAAGAACTGGGGAGCAGCTTTCTGGGAAAGGCCCTGAGGTGGTAGTGGGCACCTGGCTGGACACGAGCCCATGTTTGTGCTAAAAGCAAAGGTGTCCAACAGCTCCCAGGCTGTACTGACGGTTGCACTTCCCAGCTAAGGAAGCTGAACTGGGTCATCCTGGAAAAGGGATGGCTTTGGGAGCCTAAGAGCTCCCCAGCCTCTTTGAGGGGTCATCAGAGATGGATATAAGCTCCTCACAGTGGTGCAGGATGAGAGGGTACATGTCAACTGATTCAAGTTGAAACAAGAGTGGTCCAGGCTGCCTATAAGGGAAAAAAAACATTGTTACTATATGGACAATCAATCATTAGAGCAGATTGCCATAGGGCAGATTGTAGAAACTCCAAAATTCAGATAATTTTTTATTTAAAATATGTATTTAACTCTGTAGGCAGTAAGTTCTGTATAAATAATTTTTCCTTATAGTATAACAATTTATAAAATCAAAGAAAATTAAAATATTTAAAATTCAGTGTTTACCAACTCTGTTACATTTCTGAAGAGAAATTTCAATTGGAACAAAAACTTAAGTCCATCCACTAAAAGATTAATTTGTCCTTGTAGCCACTCTCAAATTATTTTTCAATGTCATGGATTCTTGTTAAAAAAATTAAATTAAGGTTTGTACAAAAGGTAACATTAATTCAAAGATACTAGATTTTATTTTACTTGTACTCTCCCAAAGCACTTTGTAAGACAGTGGAGTACAACTTTGTTGTAGCACTTGGAAAGATTTACTCACCTAAATTTTTGCTTCTTAAATCCAAAATGTTTAAAAGATGGTAATAAGTGTCAAAGGAGTATCAATCTGTTCCACAATAGAATTTCCTTGCAGTTTAATCTCATGATAACTTCTGTTGTGTAGCTTTCTACCCTTAATGTGTAAAATTATGCACTGATTTACAAATTTAAATTGTGAAGTCCTATTTCTTATTAAAATTGAGACTGTGTGGCTGAATTTCAGCTGGAAGTGTAAAAGCATAATTTTATTCTGAATTTTACACTTTTTTTTTTTTAATTGGGTGATGCATTACATTTTACAGCTCTGATCTTTCCGAGGTCCTTGCGACTAATGCTTTGCCTTACAGGCATGTGTTTAAACATTAAGAATGGTTTTAAAATGATAAATTAGGGAGACAGTCTGGTAAGTGCCTTTTTGACCATCTAATTCTATGCGTTACTAAATCTCTTCTTCTCGTGCATAGTGTCAATATCAGCACTTGAAGACCAATGAACTTCTGGCAGTCGTCCTGGACTCTGAAATGAACAGATGCTGGCACCTGGGGTAGGTAACACTTCTTTGACATGGGGTAGTTTTTTCTCTATCCTATGGCAAATCATTCTAGTTGTGCTAATTTACATGAAAATACAACACAAATAGTTCAGCACATAATAAATGTCCAGTGCAAGATGGCAACAGACAAATATTTGGACCTTAAAGAACTATCCCTGAAGAGAAAAGAATCTATTTGATCCATTAATAATGAGAACTTACTCTTTGATCCTTTCTGTTCCTGTTACATCAGAGAAAACCATGAGAAAAAACATCTTGTGATATGTGTCAGGTGTTGCCAAAACAGCAAGCAAAGCACTTACAAACATAATCTTGAAAACAAAAATGTTAGACAAGATCGAAAATAGATTCAGTATCAAAACTCAACAGCCCGAAACAACGTTTCTCAGTGCCTTCTCTGTCCCATGCTTTAGATCACATAAATGAAATACTCATGAAAGATAAAAATACTACCATAATAAATAAATAAATAAATAAATAAATAAATAAATGTAGGTCTTTCATATTCATAATAAAAATAATATTTTGTTTATTAGGAGAGGAAAATAATTCAGGATTCACCAAGAAGTATGGTATTTTATAAGCTGTAGTCAACTTGACACTTGTGTGGCAGAATTGATAAAAACTTTTCATAAACATTTCTTGAGATAGCAAGTGAAGACTTCACATCTGTTGGCATGTTTTGATTTTTCTTAAGACTGGCCAGGCACACACATCTGTTGTCTGGACTAGGAAAACCTGAATATTGATTTTGCAACCATGTGTCATCAGGACATTGAGTCAATACATTTGAAGTGCAGGTCCAAGATCAGCACCAGAGAAGAAGGGCGGATAAGGGCAACAGAGCTGTAATTCCAGAGAGAGTTGTGAGGCAGATTGTATGGATACAGCTAAGGAATAACGCCATTACTTAACTGGAAATTTTACTATAATGGTGTTCATATATTAAAATTTTATATGAAAGGTGAAAATCACAACTTTATTTGTTTGCATTTCTTTTAAGGTGTCGATTGCTTTAAAATAATGTGTATTCATTATTTTTGTGCAAATGTGAACCAAAAGAAATATCAAACGACTGCCTTTTCTTCATGGATGAAAAACCTGGTCTCTGACCACTTTTACTCATATTATAACATTTCTCTCATTAGAAAGACATCTACGAAAATTATTTTGATTAAATCTATACAATATATATAGACAAACATTGTTACATGGAACTTCTATAATGTATAATTCACTGGTCTTAAACTTCCGTAGGATGTGGCTATACAGGGTACAATGGAGAATATCTTAGTGAGAAAAGTTTCCTGAAATGATTTTGGAATAAGGAGCGATATGATTGAGTCAGCACAATAAGGGCAAACTAGGGGTTTGTAGAACACAGTATCAGATCATATTGACCTTCCCTTTTTCATATCTATATGCCAGGCTGATGTGTAAGAAAGATTGATATCAAAGAAAACAGAATAGATTTAAAAATGAGTTAACTCCATAAGAATTTTGCAATTGTAAATTAAACTTCCTCACTTTACACTGAAGCAGATTAAGTGTGCTTATATGGTCTGTTTTGTTCTATTGACTCCATTTTCCATCCCACTGACCCCTAGCCAAGGAGTTGCAATAAATGGCTGCGGACAAGGAAGAAGAGATTGGTAGCACCTTAAAACACCATCACGTTCCGGAACAAAATACCATAATCTTTCTCCATCAACAAAAACTAGGATCAAAACTGGTTTCTGTTGGATTACAAAAGAGGTCAGTGTACTTCATGTGAGAAACACACAAGTTTATGTACTGTCATCTCTTTTCCAGAGAATGTTGCCAAGATCCGTTGCTTCTATTTCATTAAAGCTACAGTTTTGAAATGCCCATTGGGTGTAAGATTAGTGTAACACAATTTCTCTCGGCATCACCAATGTGCCTGTTTTCATGCTCCAATTGTCTGTCAGAGTTCCCTTAAGACTGGTAGAAAAATGTCTGTCAAAACTTGGACATTCCTCAAAGCAAATGACTCACATAAAAAAAAATTGAATAGTAATCAAAAGAATCAGTAGTGTGAATAACAGCATGGAAGAATGAAAGCAAAATGTGCACATACCTTAAAAGAAAACTGTAGGGAATTAAAAAATCACTGCAGGAGAATTAGCTCATCTGAAATTGTTAACTAACCCCACAAGTCCTATGAAATACTTAGAAGCTGTACATACATTATTGGAAGTTTTCCAGCTAGAGGTTTATAAATAACAATATCTATTCTTTTCTATATCTCTTTCAAGTAATATCTAATAAAAATTCAATTCACTGCATTGTATGAGATCTATAAACAAGCATCTGTATTTTATGGAGGGGTAAATTAAGGACAAGTAAGAGCTCAAGGCTTAAGGTGCATTATGCATTAGAACATAATTCAGCTAAAACTTTATTTGTTTATTTTTAGTAAGTTGTCCTTATACTTTGAAAAAAAGGTCCATATTTCTTGCATTTGATGTTAAATACTACAGAAATACAGAGACAGAAACTAGAGGACTGGTGAACTATCAGTGGACATAGACATATGCCTGTGTCTTGCTGTAGAGATACATGCCTTCAATCTGCACTAATTTGGGGTTCCTAGGTCTTCTTATAGACATTAATTTCCTATAGTGGTCCAGGAACTTTTAGTTATCATTATCAAACGTCAGAGTTACAAAGTTATTGAAGGCTCTAAGAAGAACTGGCTGCAAGTTTGCCCTCATGCTGTAAATCTCTAATCAACATCTTCAAATGATCTCTAATCAACAGATTTCAAGTGATAGGTAGTCTCAGTTTTGATCTTCCATTCTTTCTTATAATTTGTCATGGCTGAATCCTTTGACTTCTTGATAGTGATACTAAGTCCTAACAGTAAAGATTAGGCTTTTTGAGGTTTTTTTTGTTTGTTTTTTAAGGAATTTTTAAATAAAAGTGTAGGAATGACCCAAACTTTTGCCATGTATTTGCCATATAACAACTGTTCAATAAAAATGATGCATTGTTTGAACCAAACTGCAATCAAAATGCTAAGTAGGTATCTGGTAATGTAGTGACCCATCTAGTTTGAATGAACAATTTTCTTACCACAATTACAAGTTTACAATTTCCTTCAGTATGCTGTTAAACCTAGGACTAGGGGAGGATTCAGGGATTAGATTTTGGCAACAGCAGATTCTAAGAGCAAGACCAAGCTGAAAGCTTCTGAGCAAGGATGCAATATTCTGCAGGGTTTAAACTATAATCTTAGATCTGAGGGAGTGTAGAAGTTTTTTGGAGGTATAAGCAACATATTTTTTGGCAATGAATTGCTGTTAATGCAGTTTGCATTAGAGGTAGGAATGGGAAGACAGCACTTGAAGAACATTCATTCCTAGTATGTAGCTGAGCACTGATGCAAGCAAGGAAAGCAACTTCTTCATTCTCAATTAAATACAGGTTTTGAAAATAAAATGACATCTGGTGTCAACTGAGTATTAAAACATGAGTTTTTAAATTTTTTCAGACTGCATGGGATACTGCACTGCTGTGATTTTGCTTTTAGTGTAACATCGCCTCAATCACCCCGATATGTCCACAGCCTCCTCTAAATTGGAGCAGCCTGTGTGACAGCTGAAAGAAGAGCCATTAGTAGCCACGACTGAGTTCCCTCAAGAGCATCACACTTTCACTAGACAAATTTAGGCACTGAAATCTATGTTTGTAAAGATAAAGATATTTCCTGTCACACAGGAAATATTGAGATGGAAGTCTCAGCTCAAAAGATAAAATCAGAAACTAAACAAGAGTTTATTTCTCTGGTACTTACTGTCAAACAGTTCCACTGAAAAAAAGAACATATTAAGATGTTGATTTCTATGCATACATTAATGCCCTATGTTCAATTTCTAAACAAATTAATAAAATAATAAGAGAGTAAAATGCTTCAACACAAACAGGCTGGTAGCTGTACAGGAAGGGAGCAAAGACATTCACAATTGGTTAAGTCACTGTGTTAATTTTTCAGAAGACTTAACCTTGTGGCTATAATCCAAATATGGTGTCACATTTTTAGTCTTCCAAATCGTAATAGGAGTGTAGATAGTGAAGTGCTGACCTAAACACTTAGCTATACTCAGCTTGTCTAAACTCTTTTAAATAAAATCAGCCTGAACGGTTCTCTGATCTTCCATTTAACTGCCACATTATGGCCCATGTCTGCAAGGCTAAACTTGCTTCTTACATGATAGAATAGTCTCATCTATACTGCTGACTGAGACCTCATGATGGCCTGTACTACCCTTCAAATCATTCCTGGAAATTGTTTGGAAGAGGACAAGTTTCTTGGGCTACAGAAATGTTAAGAAAAATGCTAAATGTGAAAGAGAAATCCCCATTTAGTTTAATGCAAGAAGCCAGCTGATCTAGACTCTTTGTTCAGATTACATGTTAGACCAAAGCAGATAGATTTTCCTTCTGAATTGGGTGGTGGGCTTCAAAACACAATGAAAAAGGCATAAAGTGTGCCCACAATCCTCAGTGAGATGCTTTCAAATATCTTGATTTCACCATTTTTCTGCTAGTCATCTAAATTGTCTGCCTGTTCAGCACAGATCAATATGATGAATTATGTCAAATGGAGCAGCAATTCTGTCGCAAGAAAGCAGCCACTGGTTGCATATTGCATGACATGTTTTATGGATGTGTTTGGCAAGCTCTGGGAATTCATACTGCATGGATGCAGGAAGGGTACAGAAAACAGCTCCAGGAATCTATGGAATAAATGTTCAAAACTGAAATACATGACAACATGAAAGGTGACTCAAGAATCAAACCAGACCTAATTGCCTGAGGTGGCTGTTCTGTTCCCTCCGTAATTATGGATTTTGTATTCCCACTGTTATCCTAACACTTCAAACTGCAGCCTTGAAGAGATTTGGAGTTCTTCTGTTCTAAGACAGTCTCTGAATTGTATCACAACGTTGCATTTAGATGTGATTTACGCAAATAGGTTTTCAGGGAGTTGGCGAAGCGTTCCTAATCTGCTCTCAGGGAAGATACACAGTGACTGCACAAGAAAACTAAAATTTATTCCTTTATCCTTGTAGCTGTTTCTTTTAGTGTTTGAGAATGAGCAACTGGATGATTTTATGTATACTGTTGTTCATATTTTACCTGTTCTACTGAGAGTTATAAGTTCCTAATTAGTGTAAAACATGATATTCTGTACTAACAAGGTGCATTCAGGGAAAATAAATTAGAGGTCTGGTTTGGCAATTGCTAAGCAGATAATTTGCTGTTCATACTGGTCACTTAACTATCTGCCCAAATGGCTAGTCAAGACAAAATCTGTGTCTGGCAAGAATTAATGGTACTTCTTGCCCCTCTGCAACCATTCTTCTCTTACTTATATGAGCCACAATTTATGATTTAAGATATAGAAAAAACAATGACTAGTCAATGGTAGTGATGTACCGTGACATAAATCCAAAACACAGGAGTCATTCTCTTCTGAGGTTATTATTCTTTAGAGACTCCAATCAATGTTTAATAAAATACTTCCAAAAAGTGTGGCAACTATAACCATTAGCTGAACATAGACGCTGTAACAGGTTGTTTAAAACTTTTCAATTTTAATCCAGAAAAATACCCAGAGGCCAAAAACTCTCTTCACTTTCATAAGTAAAAGTAATATAAAAATAATCAGAAGATGTCTTCAAACAGACTCTAAAAAGCAGCTGGCAGTTCTGACTGTTGTAAACGCACTTACCTCTCTTCTACCATCTCTTTTTTTGGTTTTAGCCTTGATTCATTCCCACTTATTTTGTGTCTGAACATTCTGCTGCATTTACTAAATCTTCATTGTTGTAAATCTATTCTCAATGAGCTTTGAGACTATTAGCAAAACACACTCTAGTTTAAAAGTAGGATGCAGGCTGTCTGATATTTTTCTAGAATTTCCAATAGAACTGAAGACCAAAGATTAAATAGAGCTTTATTAGCCTTTAGTTTACATCCTCAGTTATTCTTTAGTTAAAAAACAAGCAACTGTCTGAAGAAAGAAAAAAAGTCAAGAGCATTATTTGACTACACTTAAGTAGATTCACTTAAACTGTAAAGGTCTGAAGTCATACTTTTAGCCCTGTTCTTACTAGCATCTATGAAAATAAAAAGTGATTAAATGTTAAATATTATTTACTGTTCCTAACTAAGACAATCCAGCCCACAACAATTTTCTATAATTGAAAAATGTTTAAATATAACAAAAACACAAATGAAAACTTAGAGGTGCTAATTCTATTTATTTATACTACATTGGCATCTCTGAGTCGCAGTTTCAGACTTGATCTGTAATACAGTAAGTTCTATATAATTAAATAATAGTAAAAATACCTGTCCCAGAGATCTTTCTGCTATAGTTTGCTGCCACCACTGTAAGAAACCTCTTAAAAAATCAAGAATAAAAAAATCTGTAGAGGTTGTACTTTATCACAGCAATTTAATCTACAGCACTTCATGCGTTTAATACTGCTCCTAATCATATTTATTCAGCCTCTAAAATCTTAGACATCTCTTAATGCTGAGAAGGAACTGTCTGTGCACAAATGAAACTGGTATTGAATTACAGTCCAGCTTTGAAAATTACAAGGCCTGAAATCTTCATTTACACAGAAACACTTCAGGCATGTGGAGACAGGAATCAGTTCACATTATTCTCATTGCAGGATCAGGGTCTTATTAAAGGCATGATTAGATATAACTGATTATTTTATTTCCTCTCCTGTCTACTTTAGCTGCTATTTCTTCACCAAAGAATTGAGAATTCTAATTTTGGCAAACAGCTGGTGATTCAATGTTAAGAGTAAAACAAACAGTCATCAAAGTTTTGTTCTTGTAAAAGACAAAAATTTAATTTCATTAAATAGGAGTAGAAAATGGCTAAAATTGTTTTTTAAATTTTCTCATTCTTAAAAGTCTGCATATCTTGAATTTAAAATAACATGTTATATAGTACTGAATGGCTAAGGTTTAGGTTTTTAAATTTTAACTTAACTAGTAGAATTCTGAATATAAACAAAAGATTTTGAAGTTATATCTGTGATTAAAAAATTCAAAGAAATCCACNTAACAGGCGGTCACACCGCAACACCACAAAATCTTCTAGAAAAAATGCTTTAAAATCCCCACCTTCAAACTTCTATAAAAAGATGGAACAACAGTTAAATCAATCTGACTATATTTTTAATCATTCTGGGCTACAGTTGAATATATTTTTAAATTTAAAAAATTAATAATTTTATTTCAAATATATTAGCAAAAATTCTTCTTGAAAGTAACTCATGCTGTAATATTACAGTTTAACCAAAAGTAGAAAGAAGAGCTTGTTATTTCAAGTACTAGATATAAAGCATTCATAAATAAAAAGGAAATATTTTATTACTCTGAGTGAAATTTGCATGTACTAAAGGCATGTATTATTGACATTCCTTCCACATGTTTTCATGCATTTTCTCTATACCAGAAGCAGAGCAATCTAATTATTTAAGTATAAAAAGTGTGAGAAAACATATATGTTTATTTTTAAATACTTTGGAAAAGGTAACAACATTAAAATTTTATACAAAATTCACATGCAGGCCAAGAGCTGATGAGGATTGCCTAATGTTACAGCACACAGAGTCCCATTTTCCATAGGGATTGGCATTTGGTATTGAATAAAATTCTGTAATGATTTGCCAACTTCCCTAATGACAAATAACTTTCTTACTCCATCCCTTAAGACAGCAACCATCCAAATCCCATGACAACAAAAAGTCCTTAAAATGGATTAACCACAGAATGAAGATATCTGGTATTAGAAAACAAGGGACTTTACAAACACTAAACGTCAAAAAAGTAAAAAAAAATACACAAAGTACAATGTAAAATGGGTGCTAAAGACTATATGTTTAATAATGTACATCCTAGCATTACTTGAAACTGACTACACTCCACCAAATTATACTGCCATACACTCCAGTCACAAAAATAAAGTACATTCACTGCTGGAATGCTGTATTGTTAAATTCCAGTCAGGAATTTCCTACAAAAACTTTTTATATTAAATCATCCCAGAAGTGTTAAATGCCATCTGGCACATGAATTAAAACATTGACAGTGATTTTGATTTTCATAAAAGAGAGGAATATGTATATGGTTTTCCATAATCACTCTAAATTATACTGAGATTTTCTGAATAACAGGTTCAGGTTTTGAATGACTTATACAATATATTTGCTTAGCTGTCCTTCATTGCTTTTTATATCTGAACCACCTTTCAAGATCATTTCAAGACTGGCTGATGTTCAACAAATTATAGTGATTGAGCAGGCAGATGACACCATATAATAAAGCCTGCATCCAAGCAGAAGTATGTAACTATTATGCCAGGATGAACTGAAAAAAATGAACCTACTGTTCAACCTACTGAACCTACTGAACCAACCTACTGTTGGTTCAAAATGCTGAGCAAATGTTCTCAAAAAAAGTACCATGTCCCTTCATAGTTGCAGAATGGTCAACCCATTGAAATATAAAAAGAGAAAGCATCAGCTGTCTCCTGCTTACTCCTAAGTTTTTAACAACTGCTTTACATACCAGTTAAAAAAGTAGAAAACAGATTTCCTGGAAACCTGTGAAATGAAACAATAGGTATGATTTCATATATCTTTTCATCTAACACTTCTCTACGGGGAACTGGAAGAAATGACACAGTTCTGACAGTTTTGCCATAGAACCTTCACAGCAAACAGTAAACCATCATGATTGATGATAACAAAAGCTTCCAATGCATTTGAAAAAGTACCATAAACACCACAAGACCATTAAACCATTAAGTCATCAACCATTAAATCATTAACCATTAAATCTAGATTAATCTCTATATTGTGTCTAAATTGCAAACCTAATTGAGTACATAAAAAAAAAAGTTACGAGATAATAAATTATCTTAACACTTCTTTCTTAATAATGGTGAGAGTGAAGAGAGAAGAGAGAATGAGACAAGGAAATAAAACATCACAGTAGTGAAATAACCCAATATTGAGACATTTTCACATGCAAAAGCTTGACAGTGTGGTAAGGTCTTTGGAAGAATTTGGGATCTCTGGTCCATCAGTTAGGAAGACATCAATGATCAATCTATAGGCTTAATTGTCCTCTTTTGGTTTTACTTGTCATTTTGGATTTACTTTACTCAGGCCATCTCAGAATTAACAGCCTGAAACGGTGATCTCAGCTCATTGCTCACAATTTAGCTTATAGTACAGTACCCTCAGAAACTAATAAAAATAAGTGGATCAAGACTTACTCTTTTAGTATATAGAACATGCATGTCAATGGGTAGACTTCAACATCAATAATTTTAGAAGGCCAAGACTATAACACAAAAGTTACTTATTTATCTTTTTAAGGCAAGGTTGTTTGAATTCTGGCACTGACTATTGCATATAGGGGAAGTTTCTATCAGCTTCTCACAGAAGACGCCTCTGTAGCCACCCCACTCCCAAAAGCTTGCTGCACAACCACAATAAGCTGCTTCTACTCTGGTAAATGGATTGGACTTTACCATCTTAGCAGTGACTTTTGGAAAGCCGTCCATATGCCAGTGTGTCACTGTTGTTAATGGCAAAGCAGAATCCTAGGATGGAAGCCTCATGGTAATGCTCCTGAAAAAGAAAGGATTGCTAGATGAAGAAACCTCTTTGTTAAAGGTGGGGATTGTAGGTGCTTATAGATATTTGTCTGCCTTTCTTAAGGATCTCATTGCCTTCTTCTATCTGTAATTTTGCTCTTAAATGCATATTAAAGAAGGGTCCTTAATGTGAAGTAAAATTATTTATTCAGTTTAAGTGTTTTACTTTACAAAATAATAGTTCTTTTAAAAGTTAAAAAAAAAAAAAGCCTTGAATCAATTGTATGATGTTTGGTTTTTCATTTTTTTGGGTTTTTTTTTGTTTTTTAAATAAAGATATTTAATAATTTGTTCCTTTCCCTCTTCACAGGTCTGCTAGGTTTTTTGTAGCGTGTTTGGGTTTTTTTACAAGATACCCTAGAAGAATAAATTTTCAGTCACATCCTTCAAAGGAACAGTTTAAATTAGATAGCTGCTAAATTGGGGCAATTATATGCTTTATTACTTGCTGATTTGACTAACTAAAGATAGGTAATTTTTACATTGTGACTGAAAATACTAAATATCCAACCTATTTCTGCTACTTCATTTAATAATAATGAATTTTCACAACCAGAATAATTCATTCTAATAAAATATCATTATTAGTCAAAATTATAATTTTCAATGCCAGAACAAAGCAAATAACACAAATTAATTGAAGACTACTAAGAAATAATAGAATAATAGAATTATAGAACAGCTTTTCTAGGAAGGGACTTTAAACATCGTGTAGTTAGAACCCTCACCTTCATAAGAAGGCATCCCACCCACTAGACCAGTTTGTCAATCCCATCCAGCCTGGCCTTGTACACTGCTAGGGATGAGGCATCCACAGCTTCTCTGGGCGACTTGTTGCAGTGTCTCCCCAGCCTCACAGTAAAGAATTTGATGCTTAGATCTAATCCAAGCCTACCCTCTTTCAGTTTGAAGCCATCACTCCTTGTCCTATCACTACATGCCCTTGTAAAAAATTCCCTCTCCAGCTCTTGTAACCTTCTTCAGGTACTGGAAAATGCTATAAGGTCTTCCCGTATCTTTTTCTTCTCCAAGCTGAGCAACCCCAACTCTCTCATAGAAGACATACTCCATCCTTCTCATTGTGTTTGTGGCCTTCCTCTGGACTCACTCCAACAGGTCTGTGTCCTTCTTATGCAGAAGGCCTAAGAGCCTGCTGCAGTCCCCCAGGTGGGGTCTTATGAGAGTATAGTAGTGGGGGAGAATCACCTTGCTCTACCTGTGGGCCATGCTTCTTTTGATGCATTCCAGGATATGGTTGACCTTCTCAGCTGAGAGCTCACATTGTTGAATTGTGCCAAGTTTCTCATCCACCAAGAGCCCCAAGTCTCTCTCCTCAGTGCTGCTCTCAGTCCATTCTCTGTCCAGCCTGTATTTTTGCTTGGGATTGCCCTGACCCATGTGCAGGACCTTGCACTTGGCCCCATTGAACTTCATGAGTTTCACATGGGCCCATCCCTCAAGCCCATCAAGGTCCTTCTGGATTCTCTTCCCACCAGTGTGTCAACCCCACTAGAAAAATTGATATTCTCAGCAGACTTGCTGAGGGTACGGACAACCCCACTCTTCACGTCTCTGACTAAGGTGTCAAACAGTGCCGGTCTCAAGGCTGGCTCCTGAAGAACATCATTTGTCACAGTGATGCTTTGAGGTGGCCATCTAAAACACAGAGTCTAGACAAAATAAGAGAATAAAAGTTGATATTTATTTGGAGGGCCTTCAGAGGTACACCCTGGGCAGTCAAAAGGCTACACCCAAGATGGACCCTGGGTCATGGGTTCTTCACACTTTTATAAGTTTGGGTCCATTTGCATATCAGGGTTAATTCTCCAGTTATAACCGCAGTTAATGATAATTACCCCAAGTTTGCTCTGTCCTCTTCAGAGGCTTTTAGTTTACACATTTTGGGGCTTGGTGTCCTTGAAGAGCAAACCTAGAAAGGGTTTGTTATGTCTAACCAGCATGAGACAACAGTAGCGAACAGGCTGCAAGAAACTTCAGAGCTACACACTAGGCAGTACAGGATTTGAAAAATATAAAAGTTAAAATCTAAGGCATCAACAGGTCTCCACTTGGATGTCAAGCCATTGACAACAAGCCTTTGAATGTGACCATTCAGACGTTTCCTTGTCCAATGAGTGATCCATGCATCAAACCCATGTCTGTCCAGTACAGAAACAAGGATATGATGTGGGACAGTGTCAAATGCTCTGCAAAAATCCAGGCAGGTTATGTCAGTTATTCTTCCCCTATTCACCAGCACTGTAACTGCATTGTAGATGCAGTGATGCCATGTTGCCTGCCACCCATCACCTCCTTATTTTCCATGTGCCTTTGCATACATCCAGGAGGATCTTCTCCATTATCTTGCCATGCACCAAGGTAAGACTGACTGTCCTGTAGTTGCCCAGGTCTTCCTTTTTAACCTTTTGAAAACAGAGGGTTACATTTTCCCTTTTCCAGTGAGTGGAATCTTCACTAGACTGACAAAACATCTCAAATATGACAGATGTTGACTTAGACACTTCACCCACTGGTTCTCTCTTTCCTTGATACATAGTGGAAATTACACACTAATATTTCATGCATGTACACAGAGATAATTTTTTATTCATTTGCTAGAGAAGAAATGAGGAGATATTTCACTAAAGCTATTCCTGAGATTTGAGACAATATTCTCTCCATTTTTCTTCCCTTTTCTCAAGATGAGTTATACTGCTAATTTCTTTTTTTAGACTTAAATGATAGCTGGAGATTTTGGAGGTGGCAGTGTACTAGATCACAAAACATTATGTACAAATACACTAGAGTCTAAATTCTGCTTGCTTCATTTTGCACAAATGGCCATGCATCATGTAAACAAATATATAATCCTTAAGAACAGATTTTTTAACTTTGAAAAAATAATGGATAGAAGGCAAACCTATGTGTGTAGATATGTATATTAAAAAAAAAAAAAAAAGATAAATTTTTCCTATTGTTTATTTTAAATTTTAGAACTGTTCCTACAATCAAATACTAACGAAAATAAATTATATGAGCAGATTCTCAGAAAATCTTCTTCTAAATAGCATAAATAAATAGCAAATAAATAATAAATAATAGCATAAATAGCATAAGTAATAGCAAAAATAAATAATAGTGTGCTTTCTGACTTCAAGTCCTTATTAGCAGAAAGTTTTTAACTTGTCGAATATTGAATTATTTTTGTAGTTTAAAGCATGAAGTGCACCATTCTTGATTCACGTATCGGCTACACTTAATTGTTCCTTTCTGACTGCTGAAAAAATTCATGTGTTTGTGAGTTTATTAAAAAAGCACTAACTCCTTGTAACTTGAAGATCAAAAATTATTTTTTTTTACCTCAATACTGCATCTAAAATGCAAATATTATTTCCCAGCATTAAACTCCCAAGAAAATTATTTCTTTTTCTTATAGTGCTTTGCATGAAGAGCAATGTTAATAACAAAACAGATAGAAGAGAGAGTTCATTTTAGTACCATTGAAAGAAAGCTGGCCAGGCATTTGACAGTTCCTTATTTGAACAATTTCTTCATATCTTTCTTGAAAGAACTACACAGATACCTCTGGCCAAGTCTGCAGTGTCATGCAAATATTCATTCAATCCACTATATTATTTCAAACAGAGACAAACTTTTCCTAGTAGTGCCCAGTGACAGGATGAGAAGCAATAAGCACAAACTGAAATGCGGGAAATTCTAGCTGAACATAAAAAGGCCCCTTTTTATTGTGAGAGTGGTCAAACACAGGAACAGGTTTCCCAGTGAGATTGTGGAGTCTCCATTGTGGAGATGCTCAGAACAAATCTGAATGAGGTCCTGGGCAACGTACTCTAGCTGACCCTGCTCTGAGTAGGAGTTTGGATTTACCAATCCTAGAGACGCCTCCCAGCCTTACTCATTCCGTGAGACCTTGATTCTGGTGTAAAATATTTCCATTTTGGATGATTTTAAGCAAAATAGCTCTTCTACTGTAATGGATGTATTTGAGGTACGTGTCCCTTTATCAGTGATGTAGTTGAGGGGATCAGGTACCCTCTCAGTCAGTTTGGGGGGATCAAGTGCCCCCTCAGTCAGATGACATCAACCTGGGCAGGAGTGTTGATCTGCTGGAGGGTAGAAGATTCTGCAGTGGGATCTGGACAGGCAGGATTGATGGGCTGAGGCCAATTTTATGAGGTTCTACAAAGTCAACTGCCAGTGTTGTGACTGATACAATTACTCCATGCAGTGCTCCAAGTGGGGGCAAGAGTGGCTGGAAAGTGGCCCGGTTGAAAAGGACCTGGGGGTGCTGGTCAACAGCCAATTGAACGTGAGTCAGTGTGTGCCCAGATAGCCGAGAAGGTCGGTGGCATCCTGGTCTGTATCAGCAACAGTGTGGCCAGCAGGGCTAGGGGAGTGATTGTCCCTCTGTACTCAGCACTGGTGAGGCCACACCTGAAATCTGTGTTCGGTTCTGGGCCCCTCACTACAATAAAGACATTGAGGTGCTGGAGCATATCCAGCAAAGGGCGACGGAGCTGGTGAAGGGTCTGGAGCAGAAGTCTTATGAGGAGCGGGTGAGGGAGCTGGTGTGGTTTTGCCTGAATAAGGGAAGGCTCAGGGAAGACCTTATTGCTCTGTGCAACAGTGGAGATTGGTCTCTTCTCTCAGGTAACAACTGAGAGGACATGAGCAAATGGCCTCAGGTTGCACCAGTGTCTTGGGGTGACCATGTCATGTGTATCCCCTACCATCGCTCTATGCCCAAACATGAGTCCTGTGCCTTTAAACTGAGCCTGGGAGAGCAGAGAGAAGCGGCCGGGCGAACTTTTCAAAACAATCTGTGCTTCAAGGTCGCTCTGCTCTGCGTTCGGCTGTGTGGGGAGAAGTGTGGAGGAAGCACCCTGCCTACTTTTTCCACCCGGTTTTTCGGCTTCTTTTTTCCTCGGAGAGAGACTGAGAGAAAATTTGGCTTTGTTTTCTTCTCCTCTGGACTTGCTCAGATCACCGGAGCGACTGGACTCCACTGGGGGACCCTTCCCCAGCTTGGAGTGGGGCACCCACCTCGACCCAGCTCCAAGGAAGAGGAGAGAGACCACCCCCCTGCAGTGAGGACTCTCAAATTCTCCAGGTTTCCTCTCCACAGTGGGAGAGATTTTGGTTCTTTGGTATCGTTGTTGTTTTCCTGTGTGTGTGTGTTTAATAAATAGTTCTTTTTCTGTCTTTCACATTCCTCCGGGGAATAGTTTTCTTTTCCCGAACCTGGTGGGGGAGGGGCGGCAGTGCTCTGCTTTGCTGTGAGGAGACGTCCTTTTGGACATCTTTCCTTGAGATTGGCCCAAACCGGGACAACCAGGTGATGTTTAGATTGGATATTAGGAAAAATTTCTTCACTGAAAGAATTATCGAGCATTAGAACAAGCTGCCCAGGGAAATGGTGGAATCATCATCATCTCTAGAGGCATTTAAAAACTTGTAGCTGTGGCACTTAGAGTTTATTGGTGGACTTGGCAGTGTTGAGCTAGCAGTTAGACTTGGTGATCTTAGAGATCTTTTCCAACCTAAATGATTTTGTGATTTTATATCATTATTTTCCCTGGCTTCAGATGTCTAAAATTAATCTGAATTTGAGATAACTTCTCCCATTACTGGTAGAAAGAAGCAGACACCTCTGGGAGCATCTAAGACAGATTACATAAATTGTTCCATTTTAGGATGATGTGGATTGTTCTCTAACAGGGAGTCTTGCTCCGATTTTTAGTTACAGTAAGTGATACCACTGAAATAGTTCAGAACATGAAGCTACATATTCTGTCAGTTTCTATAAAAGGAGTGAAACCACAAAAGGAATGTTTCTTTATTATCTGCCCAAACCAATAGGCACAGCAACATTCAGAAAAGGAGTATAAAAATACCATCAGGGTATTTTCATAGGCTTATGTAACCAAAAATCCTACCTCCAGGAGGGTCATAAAAATGCCTAGGGAGGAATGTAAGACTTGGACAAACCTGTATTACTTCCTCTTAGATGTCTATGTTTCAAATATTTTCTTTCTTTTTTATTTTTTTAATTTCTTGAGCTGATTTCTCAGTCACATATCTCACGTTCTCATAAATTTCTTATTCATACTTTTTTAAGTCTCTCTTTTAAACCATGTTCAAAAATCCTTGACAAGGGAAAACAACTAAACTTTTCATTGTCTTTTTAAAATAAATAATCCAGTGCACATGAAATTAAAAAAAAAAAAAAAAACACAAAAAACACACAAAGGAAAAAAACAGTACAAAAGAAGCAGTTAAAAGCTAACAAGTTCAGGTTTTATTGAGAAAGGAAAAGTATAGGGTTTTTTTTTTTTTAAGAATATTTACTGTTTCCTTTTCCTTGCTAGAAGCTCAAACATCCTGGAATCCTAAGCTGTATCAACTATACCAGTAGTATATATATATATATACACTCAGTATACATCAGCTGTATCAGTAGTATTTATATGTATATACATCTCTGCTTTGGACCACCTGCAGTCAGTGGAAAATACCACCCCTCTTATTCCTTGGAAGCTTACAATGAAACAACATTTCTGACAGAAGAAATGTATTTTTTTCCCCAGTATTTCCCTTCCAAGGTCTTATGACAATGTTCTGCTTTCCCTAGTCTGTACTGTCACTGAAGACTAAGACCCACACTGATCACCTCTATCTTGTGGAACTTACCCTTATACTTGGTTTCAAAGCAATCTAATATTAATTATATAGCAATTAAAGCAGTTGTCATTTTAAAGTGTCATGGACCTTTGATTAGGCTATAGGACAATTCAGCATGGTCATATTTACCAGAATATTAAGGAAAGAAAATAGAAATCAAAATACAGATGACGAAAAGGGATAAAAAAAACAGTGGTAAAGGTGATGTTTCAATAAGTTCCTCCACCCACGCCAGGTTGCAAAATGGCACCTTTTTTGAAAGAAAAGTCCCCTTTTACAGACACAAAAAGAAACCAAATGAAAAAATGGGAAGAAAATGTGACTGTGACTCATCTAGGAAGATGTAAATCTTTACAAAAAATCTGCCATTTAGCTTAAAGAGTATAGCATACTGCTGCCTGTACATTACCTGTGTTAAAAAGAGAACTTTTTTTTTTTCCCCTCAGAACTCAAAGTCTGTCAATTTTTATTAGTGGCAAACTTCCAGAGATTTTCTTTGGAATAGTTCTATCTCATCTGTGTATCCTCATGAAAGTCCGATGGACACTTGGGAGAAAATAAAATCCCAAACTCTACAATGCAGGAAAAAAGTGAAACCAAATCCTAAAGAAAACTGACTTGCAAGTAGTTAATGGTAAGAAATCGGATCAAAGAGAACAGAACTGGAAGAACAGTGCCAAATGAGGAACCCTGGCAGTAAAGTTCTGGTAAAGCAATATCATAAATTCTTAAGTCAGTTTCACCAAAAGATAGAGAAAATAAATTTCAAGATAATTCATATAAGGAAAAAATAGTTAAGTGAGTGATATCAGAATATGAAACTCACTACTACAAAATGCTTTCTTTGAAAGTATGTTAGGAGTCTGCTTCTAATTTTAGTTTTGCAGTTCAGTGTTCCAGTTTTGAAAGAGCTGAAAAGAGAATTCATAGTAGACATTGCTTTTTCACTTCCAGTACAGGATGTCATCACTTTTTCTCTTTTTATGCTGGAATTATAATAATTTGTGATGAATAACATGTATGAACTTTGCTGGAACATTACTCGCATCTTATCCCAGGAAAGGTTTAATTTCAGTAATTAAAGTGATTTTTAATGCTTATTGGCAGCACATTTTTAAAGAATATGGAATATTTTTGTTAAAGGTATAATGAACACCTCTTAAAAAACAAAAAGTTTTGACAGAATGTAAAAATTTGGATTACCAACGCCAATTTTTGACATTCCATCTTGCAAACAGTCTTACTTACGTGGTCACAATTTTCATCCTAATTGCTTTGAACTGATATCACTATAAAGATACCTTTTGTGTCATAAAGTTTGGGATTTAATTAAGGATTCAGCTCATTTGTCTACATCTGGGTGCCTGAATTCATCCAAGCTACCTGTATGGAATATGTTTAGTGTTCATGGAAGACATCTCTTCTGGAGAAGAACAATGTGTCTGTGTTTGGGGGAGACATACCTACCAATGGAGCCTGGAGAGCAATTGTGCTGACCCAATGTAAATGCTTTTCTCGGGAAGAAATACAGGTGGTTCTCACGACTACACCATCATGGAGCTTGGGTCTCTCACTAATGTGTAAACACTTGTTTCATCAAACTGACACTTGAGTTACTGAATCCAGAGGTAAATGTGACCCATGTTTTCCAACAGAACACATTTACCAGATGAGTCAGGTGGTTCATGGAAGCATTTGTAGGAGAAGAAGTTCAGTGTGTGCTGTTTTTGCTATTTATGCTTCATGAAAACATGTTCTTAATTATAATTTATATTAAACAATTAAACAAAACACCCAAAACCAATAAAAAATAGTTAAGGCTTTGAAGATTTCAGGCAGTTTCACACAATTAGCATAAATCCTAGATAAGTGGTAGGATGAATACAACTTCCTGATTATCCAGAATAGGGTTTTTTTCAGATATTTACAGGACAATATACAAATATCACTTCCAGCTGGAATTTATGCATTGTCTCTGCACACAGAGCACACAGAATATAGGCACTGTGAAAGATTTTCTTTCTTTTTCCAGGGAACAGATTTAACTTTTACAAATTTCGCAGCTCAAAACTAGATGGATTTCCTACTTTAATTTTGTTGTTTTCTCAGAAGTGTCAACTGTGGCATAAAAATGCTTTGGAATTCATTGATACTCCAGATCCTGCTTTGCCCTACCTTAGTTTCACTGCTTTAAGCAGACATTTAAAGACATGTCAATTATCTTTCCTCACTTTTTCATGTGTGAAGGTACAAAATAGCAAGGGATATGCTACCACTGCTACCCAATTTGACATCTCATTTTCTTCTTGCATAAGCCTTTTTTTCTCCTGAAACAGGAAAACAAAACACTGTTCTTCATGTGCTATCATAAGGCATTCATTTTGAGCAGATAGAAAAAAAATTTTAAAAGCCTGAAATAATGGTATATTTTCTTGAAACATTTAGATTAATTTAATCTTCAATGAAAAAGCAATGAAGTAACACTTCAAACAAGGTAAAGATTGAGGTCCAGTAATTTTTTTTTCTGTATTAAGCTTATGCAAGATGTCTAAAGACTTATAAATGTTAAATGGACCTATGCATGCTGCGGTTGATTGAGTTCTCAGTCCCAAATTAAGTGCTCAAGATGCCCTTTGAAGTATGTGAGAGAATTAGAAGTCTAAGGAAATCGCAAAAAGTGTTTGGTGTGGAAGTGTCTTTTGAAGTTTTTGCACAGAAGATATTGAGATAGCCTTTTGAGCACAAATATTTCTTCATTGGGTCCATAGATTATGGCATAAGTTGATGGGAAAGGTGAGTCTTAAGGGGAAAAATAAAAATACGAATTAGGTGAAGAGAAAGAGAGAGGGAGATAGAAAAAAGAAAAAAAAAAACAACAAAATGACATTAAAGAATAGACAAACTTCAAAGGGCACAAAAGCTCACCCCAGTGGCCAATAAAGAAGAGATGCAACAGAGTTCCAAGGCAAGCCTCCCTGTTGGACCAATCTGCACTCTAACAAATGGTTGCCCATAAAGCGTTTTCTGTAATAACTTTGAGGTTTTTTCACAATCTGCCTAAAGTCCCTCATGGTTGTTTCTGATTATTAGTGGTGATTGGAGCATGGTATGACACAGGTTTGAAGGGGCAAGGTTTTCACAGAATGGCTAGAGTTGGAAGGGAGCTTAAAAACACCTGTCTCCATCCCCTGTGCTGTGGGCAGGGACATCTTCCATTAGTCCAGGTTACTCAGAGCCTCATCAAGCCTGGTCTTGAATGTTTCCAGGGATGGGGAGTCCACAACCTCCCTGGGCAACCTCTTGCAGTGTCTCACCAACCTCACAGTAAGGAATTTTTTCCAAATATCTAATCTAAACCAAACCTCCTTCAGGTTCAGGGCATTCCTCTTGTCCTGTCACGACATGGCCTTGTGAAATGTCCTTCTTCATCCTTTTTGTAGGTCTCCTTTAGGTAGTTGAAAGCTGGTATAAGGTCTCCTTGGAGCCTTCTGTTCTTCAGGCTGAGCAAACTCATCTTTCTCAGCTACTCTTCATGGGAGAGGTTCTCCAGCCCTCTGATCGCTTTCATGGTCCTCATCTGGACTCATTCTGATAGATCCACATATTTCTTATGTTGGTGGCCCCAGAGATGGACACAGCACTCCAGATGAGTGTCACAAGAGCAGAGTAGATGGGCAGAATCACCTCTTTTTACCTTCTGGCTGTACCTCTCCTGATGCAGCCTAGGATGCGGTTGGCTTTTTGGGCTGCAAGCACACATTGCTGAGTCATACTGAGCTTATCCCCGGGGTTAGTCTTGATCTATTCTCCTCCCAACTTGTACCTGTGCTTTGGTATGGCCCAACCCAGGTTCAGGAGCTTGCAATTGGTCTCTTTAAAGTTCATAAGATTTTGTCATGCTGAATGGTCAATAAATGTTTTTCCTGCATATTTTTGGATAAACCTGCAAAACAAGGGGTAGGAAAAAGTCAAGGGCAAGTTGACACAATACTCAAACCTGTGGCAATCTTTTCACTAACAGCACACTGACATAACAATATCAAGCTTTGCAGATGCAGGCCAATAGCAATGTTAGCACAAGACCGACAGCATGAGAAAACTGGAAAACTAAAGAGGCTTTGGAAAAGTTACATCAACTTGTGTGAGAGGTTACAAAGCTTGGAGGAAAGACAGACTACAGAACTGCACATGGAAAGCCCTGAGCATTACACAGTTTGAGACATTTAAGGCACCCTGGGAAGAAAAAAAGAAGACCATAGGTTCCTGAACTTGAAAACCTAACCAAGGAAACAAATTTTTCCATCCTAAGATGTGTTGCTTAGGGTTTCATAAATTCAGTTTCATGAGCAGAAGTGCAACTGAAATTTTCCTGAGTTCATAGCAAATACAGACCTTTTCTGCACTTTGGTTTGGAGCAAAGAGAAAGATGAAAGACATCTTATGAATAATAATGGTAATTTCCAGAGGGGTTTAATTTTTTTGTATGCTGACTGCAAGGAACTTAGAAACATGAAATTTATTTGTTTAATGGGGTAGGCAGCAGTTGAGCAGCATTTGTCAATTGCTCAGTGATATCTAAAATTTGAGATTAGATTTGTCTAGTAGTATATTTACCAATTGATATACATATAAAAATACACATATGTGTTGATATAGGCCTTCAAAGGGACTGAAGATGGTTTGTTAATTTTTTTTTTCAGGCAAATTCTTAACATTCCAAAGAAGTTTTGAAGCCATCATTAAGAAACATCTCTCTGTAAAGAAATTAAAATATTTCCGAGAATTAAAATATTTAATTAGACAGAGAAAGAAATACACCAGGTATTTCAAGACCCTACTTTCTCCTGGATTATGGACAAAAAAGAAAAAAAAAA
>VZTH01010504.1:137785-152112 GCA_013397815.1 Aleadryas rufinucha | reverse complement strand
GGGCAAGGTTTTCACAGAATGGCTAGAGTTGGAAGGGAGCTTAAAAACACCTGTCTCCATCCCCTGTGCTGTGGGCAGGGACATCTTCCATTAGTCCAGGTTACTCAGAGCCTCATCAAGCCTGGTCTTGAATGTTTCCAGGGATGGGGAGTCCACAGCCTCCCTGGGCAACCTCTTGCAGTGTCTCACCAACCTCACAGTAAGGAATTTTTTCCAAATATCTAATCTAAACCAAACCTCCTTCAGGTTCAGGGCATTCCTCTTGTCCTGTCACGACATGGCCTTGTGAAATGTCCTTCTTCATCCTTTTTGTAGGTCTCCTTTAGGTAGTTGAAAGCTGGTATAAGGTCTCCTTGGAGCCTTCTGTTCTTCAGGCTGAGCAAACTCATCTTTCTCAGCTACTCTTCATGGGAGAGGTTCTCCAGCCCTCTGATCGCTTTCATGGTCCTCATCTGGACTCATTCTGATAGATCCACATATTTCTTATGCTGGTGGCCCCAGAGATGGACACAGCACTCCAGATGAGTGTCACAAGAGCAGAGTAGATGGGCAGAATCACCTCTTTTTACCTTCTGGCTGTACCTCTCCTGATGCAGCCTAGGATGCGGTTGGCTTTTTGGGCTGCAAGCACACATTGCTGAGTCATACTGAGCTTATCCCCGGGGTTAGTCTTGATCTATTCTCCTCCCAACTTGTACCTGTGCTTTGGTATGGCCCAACCCAGGTTCAGGAGCTTGCAATTGGTCTCTTTAAAGTTCATAAGATTTTGTCATGCTGAATGGTCAATAAATGTTTTTCCTGCATATTTTTGGATAAACCTGCAAAACAAGGGGTAGGAAAAAGTCAAGGGCAAGTTGACACAATACTCAAACCTGTGGCAATCTTTTCACTAACAGCACACTGACATAACAATATCAAGCTTTGCAGATGCAGGCCAATAGCAATGTTAGCACAAGACCGACAGCATGAGAAAACTGGAAAACTAAAGAGGCTTTGGAAAAGTTACATCAACTTGTGTGAGAGGTTACAAAGCTTGGAGGAAAGACAGACTACAGAACTGCACATGGAAAGCCCTGAGCATTACACAGTTTGAGACATTTAAGGCACCCTGGGAAGAAAAAAAGAAGACCATAGGTTCCTGAACTTGAAAACCTAACCAAGGAAACAAATTTTTCCATCCTAAGATGTGTTGCTTAGGGTTTCATAAATTCAGTTTCATGAGCAGAAGTGCAACTGAAATTTTCCTGAGTTCATAGCAAATACAGACCTTTTCTGCACTTTGGTTTGGAGCAAAGAGAAAGATGAAAGACATCTTATGAATAATAATGGTAATTTCCAGAGGGGTTTAATTTTTTTGTATGCTGACTGCAAGGAACTTAGAAACATGAAATTTATTTGTTTAATGGGGTAGGCAGCAGTTGAGCAGCATTTGTCAATTGCTCAGTGATATCTAAAATTTGAGATTAGATTTGTCTAGTAGTATATTTACCAATTGATATACATATAAAAATACACATATGTGTTGATATAGGCCTTCAAAGGGACTGAAGATGGTTTGTTAATTTTTTTTTTCAGGCAAATTCTTAACATTCCAAAGAAGTTTTGAAGCCATCATTAAGAAACGTCTCTCTGTAAAGAAATTAAAATATTTCCGAGAATTAAAATATTTAATTAGACAGAGAAAGAAATACACCAGGTATTTCAAGACCCTACTTTCTCCTGGATTATGGACAAAAAAGAAAAAAAAAAAGAGAACAATTATGTAAAAAATACTGAATAGTATAAAAATATTCCTTTTTTCCCCCTAAAATTAGTGAAAAAAATTTATTCATTATGTTAATCCTCAGCTATTGCTCAAATTTGTGAAAAAATTTTTATTCATTATGTTAATCCTGAGCTATTGCTCAACTTCTTGAAATACAGATTTTTTTGTTCCATTTACCTCAGACAAACTTTTGAAAAAGCAGGCTCAGTAATGAGTAGACTCAACAGTCAACATATAAATTCCTAGCTAAAAGAACTATCTGACTCTTTCTATTTTTCATACGGAGATGAAAAGAAAATTTAGCACATTGCTGCAGTGTACTACGAACATACCTTCTGCCATTCTCCCCAGAAGAAAATGAGCAGTCTCACACAGTTGATGTGTAATTGGGAAAGGAAGTAGAACGAACTGAGAGTACACTACTAGATTCGACCTGGATTCATATGCAGAGACACAACAACAGAAGGCAGGGCTTCTCGCAGTTTCAGCTAGATATAATATAATATACTCCTCCAAGCATTTTTAAGTCCTATTTTTTTCCTTTTGAAGAAAACTAGTAAGGCAATCAGATGACATAATTTTGCACAGAAAGTAAAAATCCATTACAATCAACCACTGAGTTAAACAACATTGTCACTTTAATATCTTTGTTGATTCAAAAATCTGGTTTTTATCAGACATGAGGAATGGATGAACTATTTGGCAACAGAATTAAACAAAGGGGCACAGCTATACTTATCATAATTCTGAAGCAAAGTTTCATTACACAAAAATATAGAAAACTCAAATATGTGTTTGCTAGATCACCACTTACCACAGTTTGAAAAGAACAGATTCAGTTCCTTACTATGAATCCCCTAAAAAGCAAGCAGAAAATTAAAGGGCATGGGACAAAAGCTGTTTGTGTCACCAAGGACATACAGCTACTTTTAGAAGCATCAAAATATCAGAGAGACATAAATCCTTATTATGCATAGGTACAAGATGTATGGGTTTCCTTGTCTTTGGACAGATTACAAGGATCATCCTCTCGGAAGGAAAAGAGAACTAAAAATATTTCATGCTATCTGTGTCTACTGTTAATAAATGGTGGGCTATTTCTGTCTATAGAATGTCAAAAAAGACTGTATTGTTCATCAGAAATTATAGTTTTCTTATGACCTGAAAGTATAAACATTGTAAAGTTTAAATTATAAGGATAACATTGGATGTGCTCAGCTGTATAGAGCACTGTATTTTTAAAATCAGTTCAGGTGTGCTGATTTACACATCAAAATTTGACCTTCTGTCTCTGGAAGAGAGGTGACAAAAAGTATAACTCCTGAAGAGGTATAATATGATTTTCTGATAAAATAATCTTCTGATAGCATTTAGACTGAAAAAGAAATATGCTGTAGTCCTCCCTCTGTTACAAAATCAAGTCACTTAATCTCTTTGGTTGAGATTCACTTCCATTCTGCTACAGATTTATGCACCCTCTGAGACTGAGCTTAAGGAAGTTAGTGATGCACAGACTTGAGTGAATTTACTCTCTTACTCAGCTCCTTGTCTGGAAATCTGGAATAACAGCTTTTCTACCTGCAAGAGGTACATTATTTTAGTAATAATCTTCATCCTTCACACACTGCAGATGTGGAGACTGTATTGAGAACATTCTTTGTGTAAGGTTTGTGTTCTGCTCCAAAACAATGTGAATAATATCATATAACTAATTAATTTATTTTAATGCAAATTTTAGCAGAATGTAGTGCTTAATTAAAATTGTTTTATTGTGAGCCCAAACATCTCTAATTTTTGACTATGGGTACATGCATGTTACTCAGTACATTTTTAGTGCTATGTTTTTGTTAGTGAAATCTTCATCATTGTGCAGCTAACTCACATGCACACTTTCCAGGCTGAATTGATACAATTTGTGTTTCTCTCTTCATGCTGAAGCATTGCTTGAACTGTTGTGGCTTGCCGAACTTTAAATATTCCTTGTCTTCTCTGAGAACTATTCAAGGCCATCAGATAATGTGGCATCCATTCATTCTGCAACAAAGCATGTGGCTCAGTTGCAGAGATGGAAGATTTAGCACAAGAAACACTCCTAACATTCTTGAGGAGTACCAGCAACCCACTGCTGATATTACCCTGAAATGAATGTGCTGTCTTTTTTTATTCATTATTCACTCCTTTTCCTTTTAACTAAAGTCAGTTTAGGGTGGACTGTGTGTGGGGAATAATAAAAAGAAAAGACCTTCCCTTGATAGGTCTTATTTTATCACTGACAGACTTTGATTCAAACCTTTGTGTTACGGAGTCTGTTATTTTCCATTTGATTTAAACAGGATTTTTGCCATAACCTTATTAAGAATCCTTCTGAATTTTAAACTCTTGACTTAACGCTTCTCATGAAAATGAATTCTGTAATCTGATTTTTCACATAACAAACATTTGTTCTCTATTTGGTAATTTTCAGTGTATTCAAGGGTTCCTTTGCTTTTAGAATTTTAGAATAATTCCCCATCTACCAAATCTATATATCTCCATATCCAGTCTTTACTGTATTACTTTACTAAGTTAGGTCAGACTGTTGCTATCTCTGGGAAACTCCTGTCCTTATCTACTCCAACCTTGAAGATTTTTTTTCTTACATCCAATCAAAATTTTCCTTTGTGCAATTTGTGCCCATTGTCATATGTCCTTTGCTGTGCTCCTTTGAGTGGAATCTGGCACTTTATTTTTAGAACCAACCATTAGGTAAACAAAAACTACAGTAAGATTTCCTTCTCTTCCCCACACTAAAATTTATTTTCTTCAGTCTCTCACTGTACCCTTGCATCCTGAACAGAATCAAAATAATTTAGGTAAAGAACTTTGATCCCAAAACAGTATCATTGTCATGGATGGTTGTAGAGAACTGAAAAGTACGTGCAAAATCTTAACCCATTATGCATGCATGCACACGAATGCACATACACACAGATACTTCTAGTGAAACACTGCTCTGTAGAATGAATTTTCAATGATCATAAAACAAGAATGTATGATTGATCCGGTCATTGAAGAAGAAGACACTGGAATACCCTGGGGCTACCTGAAAGCCATTTCTGGGATATCAAGATAAAGTATCTTAAAAAAAAAATGTTAAGACGTATTTGAGAAATGTGAACTGTACTATCAAGGAATTAAATCTTCCTGGGTGCTAAAGTAAAGGAGAGATATACAGAAATAATATCAGAGAATCATATCTTGAAGAGTGGAGAATAAAAACAGAAACCTATTTTGGAAAAATCTCTCTACCATTGTCAAATTGGTATTTCTCAACAAGATCAAGTATATAATAAATATTAGATAAGTAATAATAATTAAAAATATTATTTATTATATAACACATTGATAATAATATGTAAAATATATTCTTAAAAGTATATAATCTTTTGGTTTTCCACAACTGATAGCATAGATCAGATTGTCTTCGATTGCTTGTATGAGATTGCAACATAAACTAGTAATGGTCTGGGCTTTGCTGCTTCAAGACAGAGTAAGCAGAATGGATCATTACTGTTTCCTGCAATTTTACCTGTATGTTATCTCAGAGGAAACACGTCTATTACTTGCTTTTCTTCTGTTACCTTACCATTGTCACTTGATTGTACTTTTTTGCAACTGTTATATAATCCAGTTTCCTTTGCTTCATATTCACCTCCTGCAAAGTCTCCAGTCTGTCAATCTTTCTCTTTCAATCTAGGGTCCAAAAGCAAACACAGCATTCAAGATGTTGTCTAAGAGCTGTTAAGTAGAGAGAAATATTCACTTCTCTTGACCCATGCTCTTGCTGATGCAGCCCAGCACATGGTCAGCCACTACTGAGAGGTTGTTGCCCAGATGATATAGATGCACAGTGTTGTCTGGGAACTCCCTGTTGATCTAAGAAGGCCTCTTGGCATTTTCACCTCACTTTCTCTTTGTTGAAGTATATTGCTCCTAATCTTTGCATGTTAATCAGCTTCCCTTCATGATTTTATGCCAAGTAACTATGAAGCAGATCCCTAAAGAGGCCAAAATCTGTTCTCCTGAAGTCCAGGATAGTGAGCTTGCTCTCTGCCCTCCTTGCTGCCCTAAAGCTCTTGAACTACACCATTTCAGGGTCACTGCAGTCAAGGCTGCCCCTGATCTTCATATTACTCATCATTCGTCATGACCTTGATGGTGAGAACAAGGACCACCTTAGCACCTCTCCTCACTGGCTCCTTTATCTCTTGGAGAAGCAAGTTACCATCAACACATTCCAGGAAACTCCTGGATTGCTTGTGTCATGCTATGTTGTCCTTCCAACAGATATTCAGGTGGTTGAAGTACCCCATGAGGAAGAGAACTTACAAATGTGAGGCTGCTCCTATCTTTCTATAGAGGGCCTCATCTGCTCAGCTTCCTGGGCTGTGGGGCCTGTAGGAGACCCCCAGAATAATCTCGCCTGATTCTACCCTCCCTTTAATCTTGACCCATAATCTCTCAGTCAGTGCCTTTTTCATTCCCACATGGAACTCAATGTTTTCCTTAACAATAAAATTGCTTATGATCAAAACCAGTATTATGTGCTCCTCTATTAAAAAACAGTTTGAGACTCTCGTATTAGGATTCAAAGGAAATTAAGGTTTATCTGTTTTACTTACACAAGAGCCAAATATTCCATGTGAATTGACAGTGAATTCCACAGGCTTTGTGTGAAAGGTAAGTGACCTCAATTTTTCTTTCTTTTGTGTCAGAATAAGCACAATTAGTCATTTTTTTTTTTTTTTTTTTTTTTTTTTTTTTTTTTTTTTTTTTTTTTTAAGTGCAACTGCCTCATACCAAGATAAAGGAATTCCCTTTGAAAATTTCTTTTGATGGAAAGAAATCTAAGAAAGGTCAAACTACTGGGCAGTCACCACTCTTGCTAGAGGATAACTAGATCACTTACTGATTTGCATCCATACGCCAACTGAAACCTGCTGCTTCAGAACAGAGTACAGAAAGTGCCCCTGATTTAAGATATCTAGACATGCTCTTTCCCAGTAGGAAAAAGAAGTATGACATACAAGTTTTCCTTGTGTGTCTCCAGAAGTGTAAAAAACACTTTTCCAAATAAGGTACTAGCCATCCTTTTTTATAAGAATATTTTTTAGGGTTTGTATTATGCATGGGAATAAGCAGTTAAACTTTGCATAATTTGTATACCTTGAAGAGGAAGTGTGAGCAAATACTTATAATCAGTAATAAAATACTACATACATTTCCTATACCTCCAGCTCAACCTCTCCTTGCCTGTCAAAAGGGATCAATTTACATTTCAAATAGTAAGCTCTCCTTGCTTCCTGCAGCTCCTGGCAGAGGCAGCAAATTTTCAGTCTGAATTAATGGAAGTGACAAAGACACAAATGCCATTTTATCAATTGATAATCCAGTGAGTCAAGGATGATTCCTACAATGGGAAACTTTTGCAGATATCTTTGTTGCTAAGGTATGCTCTACTACAAAATAAATTATATTGAAAAGATACAGCTAATTTTGTATACCAGATACTGGAGTCTTTTCTGATTCCTGCAGTTTTTGTGCTACAGTTTTAATCCAAAAGGCAAGCAATGAGTCAACCGCAAATGGATGAAGCTGCATGTTTAAAATGAAGTTGGCACCTTCCTTAAGATACACACAGAGAGTTCAGAGCCTTACACAAGGCTTAGTACTTGGACAGATTGATTCCCCAAACTCTTATCCTTCCTAACATTTGTTCAGCTTTACTGACATCAGTGACCTTGGATGGATTCTTAATTAGGCATTAATTAGATCTGCTCTGAGCAGAATAAAATGACACCGTATTAAAATTGTAAGCAACAGCCTCATTATGCTAAGGCTCCAAAGGCTGGCAACACCAGTTAAGAGGAACAGATGTTTGGAGCAGAAGAATCTGAAAAAAGAAAATTACAAAAAAAGCATCCAGTGAAATTGGGCCGCAGATTTGTTTCATTTTTCAAAAATATTTTGTCACCTTGTGTGTCACTGTAATATTATGTTTCTAAAAGAAGATCTTTCAAACACTGTTGTTTTTTTGAAGCCCAGCATTGACTTTCTCATGGCCCTAATGTATGTTAGAGTTTCAGTAAGGAGCTACTTTCTGCAACTGGGGCACAGGAGGATGAGACAAGAGTCTTGAGAGACACTCTTCTTTAGCATCATTGAATTCAAGGTCTCTCAGCCTCCTTTTCACTGTACCACAAATGACACAGGTCAGTGTCACTATGATACTGTTACTTTTATCTCTGATTTTACAGGGGTACAGCAACTATTAGATAATTCAAAAGTAAACAAGGAAAATGATGACCCTAAGATTACCTCAGTTGTTCAGAGCACGGTGCTAATAATATTGTGAGTTCCATCCCCTTATGAGTCATTCTCTTAAGACTTGGACTCGGTTATCCTTCTGGGTCCCTTTCAACTCAGATGATTCTGTGATACTTCTCTTTGTTGGAGAAGTGTTCATGTAGTGAGAATAATCTTTTCTGTCACCGTATTCTATGAAAGCAGAGGAGTAAAAGCAGAGGAGACAGAAATATATGTAGACGATAAAACACAGCATACAAATTATGTAACATATATGTGATTCCTAACATAAAATGTATAATATATAATATTCAGTGGATAATATAATTTGAATATAATGTTTACAATATGATTTCATATGATATTTTAAATCATAATACCACAACTCTGTTTAACATTTTTCAGAGTGTTCTGTCTTTATTCCATGTGCTTATATTGCTTTTAATGAAGGAGAATGAAATGATAAATAAAATTTCCTACAACTTAGTCTTATTTTCATCACTGAACTAACTGTATTATGCAGTTAACAGTACAAGAAAAATATTTTTGTATTTTTGCTGCCCTCATACTTTCACAAACTTCGTTCTCACTTATTCATCTCTCACTCAAGCAGGACTTATTCTGTCGACTGAAGGCAGAGAAGAAGGGATCACAGCACTGTGGGAAAAAACTAAGTAAAATATTAGGACATAAGCCAAGAGTCCTTAATCATTCTGGACTGCACACATACAAATATACCTGCTTTCCACCTTCACAGAGTTAGCTAGCCAAGGCAAGAACAAACTGCAGATTCCACAGCAAAACTGCTATAAGAGGAAAATGTTTCCTCCACTCCATCTCAACAGGTCTTCAAAAATGAAAAACTTGAGGACTTCCATGTGTTGAATACCAGTATCCATTGCGACTTGCCTTTTCATAAAAACAAAGACAGAACTACTCCTTTGTACAATTTAATTTATCTTTACAGTTTTAATTTTAAAAGCTTGGGCTAGAATTTAATTGGAACCACTGGAACTTTAGTAATGCCACTGGTATCTGAATCAGAGGTATTTTATAACATAAGAGGATTATATCTTTTAGTATAAAATCCTTTAAAATTTAAATAGTCCTTGCATTCAGTCTCCACTGATTTGGTCTTTAAATGACTTTTCTGGAAGACTTTCTTAAGAACTAAAGAAATGCTACATTATCTGACTAGATGTCAGTCTAAAGCCATATTTTAAAAGAAGAGAATTGTTTCAATTGTAATCAGTATGATATGAACCATATCAAGTTTAAGAAGCCCTTTTACTGGCAGGTAAGAAGTAATTTAGCCTCATAAGGAGTTTCTTCTTTGACCAGTCAAATATCAGGTTTGTGCTTTAAAGTACAGCTCCAAATTTCTTAAAACCCTTTTTGTAAAATATTAGTTTACTCTCAAAAAAAGTTTAAATATCTTTAAATCCTACTGCTTTCCTTGCCTCACTACAACCTTCTGGCAATAGAAACTGCTGATTAATTATGCAGTTAGAAAAAAAGATGCACTTCTTTTGTCTATTTCTGAGCAAGTAAATTGCACCACAGGAGTCAAGATCTGAGTCTCCTTTCTCTTCTAACTTCATATTGAAGAACTGAACACAAAAGATGTAATGTAATGGGAAAGTAAGCCTCAGTCTAATAATGACAAAAGCATAAATTACAGCCTCACTCAGAAATGGTGACAAAGACAAAAGAATTCTTTGTGGACCAAAATCCAAAGACAGCAGCACTGGCTATTGTTATCTCTAGCAATCTAAATGCAGCAGGGAATCCTTAGGGCGTGTTACACTAATCACCTAACTAATAAGGATCCCCTTTGATATCAACACTGTTTTCTCCTACATTTCCTGTGGCCTAACAGTAATATCTTTACCTTGTGTGAAAGTGATACCATTGAACTCATTTTGCTCAGCAAAATTGTAGGAGTGTAGGACACCCTCATATCTACCCTCCCAATGGAGATTGGTTTCTTCAACATTAAAGAGTATTGTGAGAGACCAGCCTTCTGTGTAGATGCACTGTAGCTCCTGAGGCAGAGAGACTGCGGAAGGGCAGTCTCTAATTTGCCTTCTAGGTCTCCTCATAAAAGAAAGAAAGAAAGAAAGAAAGAAAGAAAGAAAGAAAGAAAGAAAGAAAGAAAGAAAGAAAGAAAGAAAAGAGCCAATCTTTAATCTTTCCACAATTAATCTTCTGTTTGGCCATCAGTGTAAGAAAACCACAAGATATATGCAAATGAAAACTTTTGTTTAAATGGTCCAGAAAGAATACTGAGTCAATCTTGACAAAGTGCAATACATTTTAAACATGCATGAATACTTCGAATGTCACAAAGGGTGAAGAAAGAATATGAAGATTTGAAGTAGACTGAAACAACCTGCCATCCCATCAAGGCATACCTGTTTATATTACATTTTTCTTCTGTTTTCTCCAAGCTCAGAAGCATTTAATTAACACCCCATGCAAAAGACCCTATTTTAAGTCATAGAACTAATAAAATCAATGGCAAAGCTGTCAGCAGCTTTGTAAGAGACAGGGTTTCGCTAGTGGCTCCTCCAGAAGTTCCAAATTACTTTTTTTTTCAATTTCTTATCTTTTTTTGTTGTTATTGTTGCCCTTATTATTATTAGTAGTAGTAGTAATAGCAGTAGGAGTAATATTATTATTAAATATTAATTCTTTTTTCTGAACAATACTTGAAAGAATATCTCTACCTTTTATTATTCGTGAAACAAAAGAAATTTAGCAGGGCAGACTGTAAGCATATGTGGAATGTGAGAGCATCTGCTTCATGAAAGTGATCCCATCAAGGACCCCTTCAGTGCAAAGGCGATAATAAATTGAGGTGGAAGTAGTAAATAAGAAGACACAGAGACACAAAGCCGAGAGATGAGAGACACCAGAGTCCTTACCAAGGACAAAAAGTCTTCAGTTACAAGCGAAAGACCCATTAAGTAACTATAGGCACAACTTTGGAGAGGAACAGACTGGACTTTTTCAGTCACAAGAAGGAAACAAACACATGGGGATCTGTGATATTCAAGGGGTGTGTCAGTGGGACCACACATGACTTAGGAGGGAGCGTGTGGGGAAGGGAGCAGGAAGGAGCAACAGGGTAAGGGATAGACAAAGCTGTGTATAGAATGGTCCAGGCCAGCTGCATGCAGGCCATGGCCCATCATCAGGTTTATCTCCCAGCCCTGCAGCTGTGTTCTCCTTAAATCCTGTGGCAGGTCTCCCTGTGCCACCTCATTTGTTATTCTGTGCAAGTGTAAGAACCAGAGGGTTTAGGTGACTTTGTGTGTGTATGTAAATATCTGAAGGGAGGGTGTCAAGAGGATGGAGCCAGGCTCCTCTCACTGGTGCCAAGCAATAGAATTAGAGGCAATGGACAGAAACTGGAACACAGGAAATTTCACCTGAAGATGCTAAAGAACTTTTTTACTCTGCAGATGACGAGCGCTGGAACAGGTTGTCCAGAGAGGTTGTGAAGTCTCCTTCTTTGGAGATATTCAAAAGTTGTCAGGACACAGTCCTGAGCAATGTGCTCTAGGAAACCCTGTTGCAGCAGGGAGGTTGGACCAGATGAACTCCAGTGGTCTCTTCCAAACTTACCCATTCTGTGAGTCTGTGACTCCCTGAGGAGCTGGTTGCTGTGGGTGTGAATGGACTGGGACCAGACACTACAGTGAGATGGGTGTGCAGGATTCCTGGGATGGTGATGCCAGTGGCTGGAGCCAGTGGGATCTCAGGGACACCAGCTGGAGGCAGGTAGGGCACTTAGCTTCAGCTGCATTGTTAAATGGTGTGTTTTAGGAAAATCGACTTCGGGGGGGCCGGGTGAGTGAGGTGAGTCAGGTGAATGAGGGGCTGAGTGCCGGGTGCCTGGTGCTGGCTGCTGGGATTGGAGACAAATATCTCCCCTAACCCTGGTACTAGGCAGGGGCACCAGTCAGACAGCAGAGTTGAGCACCTACATGTGAATCAGGGACCTGTGGGGCAGGTAAGGAGTCCCAGGATCCGTGGACAGGTACCAGATGGACAGAGGTGCAATATCAGTACTCAAGGGATCCACAAATGTGTATGTGCTTGTGACTGGAGAGGGGCAGATGTGTGTGTATGTGTGTGTGTGCATGCACTTACTTGCACTAGTGACCTTCCAGCCTAAGAAAGACACAGTTGGCTGTCTGCTCTTGTGTTTGTGTAAGCACTACACCTGGGTGCTGCTGACAGCAGTGCCTTGTCTGTGACACTGTGCAATCAGACCTGTGTGTCTGGGTATGTGTCCTTGGGATTCATGCTCAGCTTTGCTACACACTGAACCTGCAAACACCACCCAGCCTAGGCAGAGACCCTGGCTCCCTGGGTGTGATGAAATCCCAACCTTGGAGTTACTGGAGGCAATGTCAGCTTACAACATTCCTTAGAACAAAGAAAAGGAAAAAAAAAAGATACTAGTTAAAATTACGGTTTTGCTATTCTTCTAAGAATTTCAGCAAAAGAAAAGTGTACAAATTATCCAGTAAGTGAAGGAGTTAATAAACATTAATGTGAACACTAGACCCCCACTGCTGTAACTCTCGTTTACCTCTCTCAGAGACATCACCATAATCAAATCATAGAATCAGAGTGTGGTTTTTGTTGAAAGGCGCCTTAAAGATTATCTAGTTCCAATACCTCTTCAATGGGCAGGAATATCTTGTGCTAGATCAGATTGCTCAAGTCCCAATCTAACCTGGCCTTTAACACTTCCAGGGATGGAGCATGCACAGCTGCTCTGGGCAACTTCTTCCAATGCCTCCCCACCCTCACAATAGAGAGTTTCTTCCTAATGTCTGATCTAAACTCAACCTCTTTCAATTTAAAGCCATCACACCTTGTTCTATCACTGCACAGCCTAGTAAAAAGGCACCACCTTTTTTGTAGGCCTCTTTAGGGGGCCTGAAAGGCCACAAAAAGTCATCTTGGAGTCTTTGCTTTTCCAGTCTGAACAGTGCCAACTCTCTCAGCCTTTCCTTGTAGCAGAGGTTCTCCATCCCTCTAATCACCTACTTGGCCCTTCGTAACTGCCTTGAATCCACAGATCACCTCTGATGATTTTCTACCTTAAATTTCCCCCAGAAATTACCACACTATTCTACAGTACTTGTCTTTACCTATCATGGCTTGTGTGGTCTCTGCAGTACTTCAGTAATTTTTCTCTTTTTCTTTTTTTTTTTTTTTTGCCAGCTGGCAATCTAACAGGGAACACAAAATATCTTCCTTAGAAAGTCAAAAAGTGAAGGGGGAGCCCCATAGTTTTACTTTTAATTTTTTATATATTCTTATTTGAATTGTGTTGAAATGGGAAAAATGTTGGCAGAACTCCAGCACAAATTCATACACAGTATGCTTTTCTGTATCTTGACTAAAATGTCCTCAATTCAAGGCTGTTTTGTAGCTAGTTTTAAAACCACTGTGTTGTGTCATTTCCACAACTTGTAGGCAGATTTAAAATACATAGTAGAAATTTAAGTGACTCCTCTGAGGGATACAACTGCAAACAAATAGAGACAATACATGGGGATCATGATGTTCCCATTACTGTTTTCTCTAGGTGATATTTTAAAAAGTCAGATTTTCACTGGCATGGCCTTGTCTTGATTGAACAACAGAAAAAAAACCCAGGTATTTTACATTAAGAGTACTTCAATCAAGAAACATGACAGGTTTGACATTTAAAAAGTGAATGATGTGACAGTCACACCAAGATACATCTTACAGCTACATCAGTGGATTTATACATTTGCAACAAGTCTGAATTATGTCTTCATGAGCAGGTGGTGTTTTCAACCTGAAACTCTTCCAAAGCCATCACTCACATAACAAAAAAAAAAAATAATTTCATATCTGGCAGGTTTTGTAACAAGTGCTGCTTGAGAGCAGGCAAAGATCTGATAAAACATTATGCAACAGGTCATATTTAGGTAAACATATCTCCAGATGTTTAGCATAGTAAACTGCCAAGACAGTTTTATAAGTTGACAAAGTAGAGGGCATATGTGTGTCCTGATTTCAGCTGGCATAGATTAAATTTCTTCTCAGTATCAGGTTCATTGCTGTGTTTTGGATAATGCTGATAACACACTGATGTTTCGTTTTTTGCTAACTTGGGTTTGTCCTAAGTCAAGGACTTTTTTTTTTCTTTTTTGTTCTTTTTTTT
>VZTH01010504.1:99224-134204 GCA_013397815.1 Aleadryas rufinucha | reverse complement strand
TAAGCAAAAAAAAAAAAAATAGAAGAATCGAAAAGGTGTAATTCACACTGAACCTCACAAATAATTTTGAAATCTTAAGCAAATCTTACTCGATATCAGTTTTCATTACCAACTGGAGGTCTACTGCATTTTTCAAAATGGTATTTTGAGGTTCATAACCATTTTTAAATCCTTGACCCTACCTCAGAGAATTTTTTTTTTTTTTTTGGCTAGGAAATGTGTTTACTTCTGAAATATTAAAGAATGAAGACCTACCAACCCCTGCTCCTGAACATTTTAATTGATTTCTGCATTCTATCTTTTTTCTGTCCTTTGGGAATGGGAAAATACACAGCGTTTAACATCCTACCAGCACTGACTGCTGTTGTAAAGCACTAGAAGGATTCAGTGCAAGTCACTGGGGACAAGCAGCATTTCAAGCCTACATAACATGCTGAGAAGTACAGCAAAATAAAGTGTAGGTGTGTGTTTCATGGTTATTTGCTTTAACGTATTTGTGTTAACGTGTGCATATGTGTATGCTTGAGAGAGATCAGAGGACAGGAGATTTTTTTTACTCTGGAAATATTAATTGAGACATTTTTATCAGTACTGAGGAAATAACTTCATATATAAATGCACCCTTTTCTATGACCTAGCTTTTTTGTACCTTCTAAACAACTATTAATAGCAATTGTCTTTGATAATAGAAGAGCATTTTTTCCCTTCCTTTACTTCCTAATAATCCTAGAACACCCATCAATCCAACCTTTCCTACATGATCATTAATTATTTTTAAAAACCAGACAGCAACAAAACTGTGATTACATAGCAAAATCATTAATCTCTAGAACCTGAAACACATACATTTAGTGACTGACTGCTTCCCTGATTTCTATTTGAGGAGTGTGGGTAAAATTGTCATTCAGAATAAAATCTCCGCCTTAGAGAAATGCATAAACTAATTTACTGAATAAATTCCTCAAAAAAGGAGAGCATTTTAACTTCAAAAAGAACATATTTTTCCACATAAGTGGTATCAGATGCTTTAAGTAAAAGTGGGCTAGAGTAGGTAGCATGTAGAAAACAGCCTAAAGCTACGTTATTGTGTTGCTGTCTTCAATGCCATCGACTTTCACCCTACATCTCCATTAGTCTGGCAGCAGGCCAGCTGACCTGTCATAGCTGCTGTGAAGAGTATACAGTGTCCCATGTAATGAATTGCATCTCTCCCCTTTTCTTTTACCCTCATGGCAAAAAGACTAATGATATCCTGTTTTTCCAGGGTTATCATCTACAGTTTTGTCAATGACAGATTGCACATAAGTGCTATTGTTAAATAGTACAGAAATGAATAACAAGTTAATTGCAGAGATATCATATGCAAAAGCTAAGCATTTGTTTAAAAGATGGGGGTAAATACGTCTTTTGAGACCTGATCCACTAATTAAAAAAAGACCTAACTAAACAAAAGGGACACGTCTGCATTAGTTATTCTGACAAGAATGAAAGTTTGGACACTCAGCAAGCAGAGACTATTTCTTCACACCTAGGAGTTAACATGAGGATCAAAATTTCATTTAATGTAGAGATTTTCATTATTGAAGCGCTATTTAATATTTAATAAGCGCTTTTTAATAAAAGCAAATTCTTCAGACTTTCCATTCTAAGGGATGTGCAAATTGCCTGTTTAAAATAACAAGCTAAAATGTGTTATTAAAGGTCTCACTTGAATCTGTTTTTTGCCTGATTTAATTTTTTTTAACTTTTTTGCTATGTTCGTAAAATGTTCCTGGTATTTTCATTTCCCACAGGCTCACCTTGAACAGACTGCAGTAGAGCCTTGTGTTTTTGTGAGACAGATACAAATAATTCTTACTCTCCTTTTCTAGCAAAACCATTCCTGGTATCTGGTAGGTATCTAGGACAGAAAGGAAAGCAGATTCTTTTGCCTTTAATTAGATTGCTATTACAACAGCAGATAGTGAATACATCTATTGACGTTTTTTTAAATATTGGGTTTAGAAGTTTTTCTGGACTCCTAAATAGGAATCATCCTCATTTTTCAGTATTACCCACACTTTCTATGACATTGAGTTGGAATATTGTGATATTGATATGAATGTGAGGAGCTCCCTTGCAAATCAGAATTCATAGCCAAATGTTACAAAATCACTAGTATTATTAGCATAAGAAATAGTCAATATTATGGAATTTGACACTTGGGGTAGACTCAATTTAATGCCATAATTTTTAATTCAAATTATTTTCATTTATTTTTTCTAAACACTTTTTTTTAATTAAAAATATGCAAGAATCATATTTATTTGAAAGTAATTAAATTATATTTGTTTTTAAATTTATTTGTTTTTGTCATGGTTTGAGCCTGAGCTGATGGACAGCTCGTTTGACCAGTGGCGCTTTTCGAAATTTCCATATATAAAGGTGAAGGGAGAGGAAGTTCCTCTCTCTCTGGTGGGGGCTGGCGTCCCAGCAGGAGGAGGAGGGGGGGGAAATGGTGGCCGAGGCTTTCGCTCCTGGAGCGGCCTCGAGCCCCCTCCCTCCCCCGGCTCCGGGATGTCGGCGGGACGATCTCCTCAGAGCCCAGCAGCTGAGGAACTGTGTTCACTGCAAATAGCTGCAATATCCAGCCAGGGCTCCTGAGAACTGCCCCCCTCCCCCCCCTCCGCGCGGCTGCAAAGATCCGAGCCCAGACCGATGGACTGAAAGACTAACATCAAGAAGCCAGCAGCACAAAGGTGAATGGGGCTTTCTTCATCATAAAGCCTGAACGATGGAGACTACTCTTCATCATGGCAGTTTTCAAAGTCAGAAAGAAGGAAAGAGAAAGTGAAGCCGGATAATGGCGGACGAGGAAGAAAGAGGGGCGTGGTCACGCTTACGGCGCGAAAAGCTTAAAACTGCCTTCTGCAAACCGTGGTAAAATCTGTAATACTCCAAACTGTCTTTCTCTTTAATCCATTTAAAAGACATGGGGGGTGATGAAGAGTTTCGGATGCAGCAGAGTTTCGGATGCAGCAGAGTCTTGGATGCAGCCTATGTGCAAAAGAGAATCATAAGGTGCCTAGAAGTGTGAGAAGCTGTAATGTGCAGAGATATAAGGAACTTTTAAGATTTTCTGTGGAGAAGCGAGTTGCTGCCTTAAGCTAGAAGCTGTTCACCCTTAAAAAAGGACTACCCCATGTTATTGGCCCATGTGATTCTCATATCCATGGGAGAGGTGTTTTCCCGGTAGCAGCTTTATTTCCCGGGCGGGGGGCTGTTGTACTGAGGCTGATACGGTTTTGGAAAACCACGGATTGTAAAGGAAACCATCTTTTCTCCTTAACTAGTGGATAGATTCTTAAAATTGTGAATACTGACTTGAGAATTATGTGATATCCTTTGTGCTGATTTGGGGAAGATGAAAGGAGGAGGGGGGTGTGAGTGGAAGGAGGGATTTTGCTTTGATTTTCTTATTATTTTCTTTTCTCTTTTAATTCTGTTAATAAACTTTTCATTTTCTAGATAAGTTTTGAGCCTGTTTTGCATTCCTCCAAATCTCCTATCTCACGGAAGATACAGAGGTGAACTAAAACCACTACAGTTTTTAAATTAAATTGGTTTTAAGTGTTTCTGTAGTTTAAATTGAAACACAACTATGAGAAAGGAGAAAAGAGATCCTGTTTTGCTGCATAATATTTTAAAAATTAAAGGATAGAAAATGGGAAGGATGCAAGCTCCGGTCCATCTTATTACACCAAATTTCCTTTAGACTTCCTATGCTGAGGCTACACATGGCTATTAGAAGCTATATAAATATTAGAACATCACACACTTTCAGGATTTCAGGTGTTACAGCCCAAAGGACTTATCCATGATGGCTGCAGCAAGACCGTCTTTTCTTATGACATTTTACCTATTTAAAAGATGATTCTTACTACCATTTTTCCACATTTTTCTACCTTTTTCTACCTTTCATTTAGTCTACCTTTGATGATGAATATTAGGATCTAGAAAGTGTTCTTCTCATTTTAGTGGGACATCATACATACTGTCTCTGCTAAAGAGGTCTTTTCTATAGCAATGCTTCAACTACATGTCTTTTTCTTCCCTTTTCCACCCAACGTGGAGAGGCCTTCACATGAATCTCACACCTGGCTCAATCCACAGTTCTTAATTTTTCACATATTTAGTATGTTTACAAAACCTTTACAAAAATCTCCAAGATTCCCAAGAATGTTCGAATATTTCTTCTACATCTCATTTGTCTATCAGGTGTTTTAATGACTTTAAATTAAAAAATGCCAAGGAATAAAACTGGAGAAATATATCTAGTGTTTAAATTCTTTGAAAAACACTGTATATTGAAGAGAGAAAAGTCTAGGATTTAACTTTGTCACTGATTTTTTTTTAAACCTGACTTTTCTTATGTACTTATATCATCATGGCAACTATGATATTATCAACCTATTGAAAAATGTATTTTGAAAACTTCTTTCACATTTATCAACAAATTGAGTCAATTTCATCAATATTTATATACAAAAATGAAAATATTTTCTTATCTTTACAACCCTCTTTTTAGAAAGTGCTATGGTTGGGTACCACAGTGATCTGAGAATCTTCACAGTCAGAGTAGGTGAATACTCATAGTGATCTATTCAGAGCATAGAATAAATCCTCAAAAAGTCAAGTTTTGTTGACTTGAAGAACATATGTAACTGGTCATAATTCTCATATAATATGATTTATTACACTAGTAACTAATCAGACCAAGCCACTGAGAAATCCCTTAATTATTAAATGGGTAATTTTTTTGTTTTCTATCATGAAGATGTTTAAAACCAAAATTAGTGTAGTTTTTTAATTAATTGTGCTTAATAAAATAATGCAGGTTTTTTTAATTTTCTTTTCTAAACAAAAAATTCATAGGAATTTTTGTTTTCTCCTTTTTCAGTAGGTAATGGAAAAATTTTTTTTGCTTTATTTCATAATTTAGAAATAAGCAATTCTGTTACATATTTATATAACCATTTAAAGAAGGAAAAAGTAAATTTTACTAGGTCCTGATCTGGAAAAATTTTCTTTTTCTCCTTAGTACCTGAGTACTACACATGAGTAGCACATATGAGTTCCACAATCTGACTGTGGCTGTACAGGTTTGCTAAACAAGACAAGCCACATTAGTAAAGTATGCGGTTGGCACCACTGAATACGACAGAATGATAAGATAAACCAATATCATACAAAGTTTGACATTTGTTTTAGAGCAGCTATTCAGTAAGTCTTTCTACTGTTGCACCTTTTGCAGTTAATATGGTCATTCTTTCTGGTCAAGCAGTTAAGGCCCTCCTTTTCAACCAAGGTAGAAGACAAATGTTTACTTGTTCTATATCCCTGTATATGTATTGCATATAAATTAATATTTTGCATCAATTTTAAGTCTAGAACTCAAAATTATGTTTTTTCCCATTATAAGCTGGTCTTTCTTCATTTTTGTGGCTCTTGCAGGTTCTCTTTCTTTCACATCCTTTGCGGCGCTGACTATGCAATACCTCTCTGTGGACCCAGGATGAAATTCTGAGTTATGACAGATCTTCTCAGCGTTATTCAAAATTTTACATTTTATTATAGCTTTTAGCAAAGGTTACAGTCACCTAGCAGTTCAGATGGACAAATTATTGTCACCATTTAGATTATATGCAATGGCTAAATTCATGTAGAAAACATCTTGTCACACTATATTATTATAGCTGATAAAATAAATTACAACTTGTTGAAAGCCAAGGAGAAAATACATAAAATTGTTCGGTTAATTTCAGATATGTTGAAGTATCATGGCAACACTAAAACACCTTAAGGTATCAGAAGTGAAAGTCCTGAAATTAGCAATAAGATGGGTAGAAAGGCAATGATAGCTAAAGTGTAGCTGAGGGGGTTGATGATTACCTACTTCAATTTTCTGATGCCAGGGCCACTTTAGGGGCATTTATTAATGCCAATGAAGTTAACATGAAAGTCAGTAAATTCTTATGTGTTTGACAAAATAAATGTTTAGACTATTGGAAATCTAAGTTATAAGTAGTAAAATTTCTTTTTATTCATACCTGTGTATAAGTATGACAAAAAAACTAAAATAAGGAATCTGAATAAATTATTTCATAGACAGTTTTGTAACAATTGTAATTACTTAACTAAGGAAATAAAGCTAAAAAGTAACTGAGGGAAGAATAATCCTTAGTCTGTCATCAGCATCAGTCAGCCATTACTACAGATTCATAACCTGTCTTCTCTTCCCCCACCCAACACCTACTAGCAATCAATAATTTTCACAGCTTCTTTCACATTCAACCAGCTTCTTTCATTCATGTCCCACAAGTAAGATCTTGTATCCATCTGTCTTTCTCACTTATATTCTCAATAATATTGAGAATAAGACAGCAACAATGTCCCCTATTTCAATTCTAGTAACCATTCTGGTGATCTCTTGCTTGCCCGATATGCATACTTCATGCAAAGTCGCATTCACCCTCTTCAGCTCTATACTGAAACATTGATGATGAAGTTTGTGTAAATAATTAATCTCCTAGAAGGTACTGAAATTTCTTCTGCAGCTCTGAACATTGAGATTTTATTAAGTTCCATATCTTGGTTAAACGAGTGTAGAATTCCTGAAGAATAGTAAAAATTACGTCAGGCTACCTTGACCATCTGTCATTAAACAATAAATTTTGCTTCTGTTGAAACTGGCAATTTTTTTCAAATATATAAACAATTTCTTTTCCACAATGTCAGGTTGCACTATTGCAATAAAACAGATGTTGTAGAATAGCGTAGTGTGTTGAACCTGGATGAATGCAAGACACACACCAAAGCTGCTCTATCACTCCCTTCCACAGCTGAACAGGGGAGAGAAAGTATTATGAAGGGTTCATGTGTTGAGATAAGGACTGGGAGAGATCACTCATCAAATACCATCACAGGGAAAAAGACTGAAGCTGAGGAAATCAACTTAACTTGTTACCAACAAAATCAGAGCAGGATAATGAGAAGTAAATCTTAAAAATACCTTTTGCCCATCCCTCCCTCCTTCCTAGGCTCCACCTTCTCCCCCAACAGTGGTGCAGGGAGACTGGGAATAGGGGCTATGGTCAGTTCATCACATGTTATTCCTGCCTCTGCTCAGGGAGAAAAATCCTTCCCCTGCTCCAGCATGGGGTACCTCCCATGGAAGGCAGTACTCCATGACTTTCTCCAATGTGAATCCATCTCAAGGGAGATACTTCTCCATGAACTGCTGCAGCATGGGTCACTTTTTTCACAGGGTGCAGTCCTTCAGGATCCACGTGGATCCCCCAAAGGGTCATAAGTCCTGACAACAAATCTGCTCCAGTGTGGGCTCCTCTCTCCATGGGTCTTCAGGTGTCTGCCAGTAGCCTCTTTCAGCACAGGTTTCCTGTAGGTTCACAGACTCTTTCAGGCATCCACCTGCTCCAGCATGTGGGAGTCTTCCATAGGCTTCAGGTGGATCTCTGCACCTCTGTGGTTCTTCATGGGTTTCAGGGGCACAGCTGCCCCACCACAGCCTTCACCACAGGCAGAGGAATCTCAGCTCCAGCACCTGGAGCACCCCCTGCCCTTCCTTCTCCACTGACCTTGGTGTCTTCAGAGTTGTTTCTCTCACAGGTTTTCAATCCTCTCTTCTCTGGCCACAGTTATTTCTGCACAATAACTTTTTTGCCTTCTTACATATGTCATCACAGAGGCCTAGCTACTATCTCTGATTGGCTCAGCCTTGGCTGGCGGCACATCCATCTTGGAGCCAGCTGCCATTGGCTCTGCCAGATGTGGAGGAAGCTTCTGGTAGCTTCTCACAAAAGCCTCCCCTGTATCCTCCCTGGTACCAAAACCTGGCCACACAAACCCGACACAAAACTTAAAAGACAAAATGCAGATTGTAGCAGTTCAACTTAGGACTGATTCCTAATGCTAAAAATTATTCAATTTTTTAAAGATAACTACAGCATAAAGAATAACAATTTGATCTTTTAATAGGAACTCGAAAGAATCATTAATAGTAAGTAGTATTATAGGTAGTATTATTTAGGTAGTACCTAAAATATGTGTTTTAGCAGTTAAGTTACAAAAACGTAGACTTCTGTGTATTCTGTACACCTCGTATCCTGGATTGAATTCACTCATTTCTAATGAAAAGAGACAGGATGGGAACTGAATATGAAAACTGTGTGTGGATTAATGGAAAGAACTGGTAATATAAGATACGTTAGAAAAGAAGGAAAATAAGACAAATAAGGAAGAATATAATGATGCTAAGACAAAGTGGCAAAACAAAGTGGCAACTGAAAAGGTTGACATTTGCAGAAATAAAATTACGTAGGATGTGATTTCATTATCTAACTTTTTTTTTGTCATTTGACAAAAAGCCCTGTCAGATCAGAAGACCCACTGCTGAAATAAATAAGCCTCAGGGTATGATAGGAAATCAAAATCAAGATGAACAAGAGATGAAATAGCGTAGGTATTTGTCCACAATTATGATGCAATAATTTTCTGCTCTGTCTTCCAGATTTGTCTCTAATGACAGTTCTCAGTTTCTACACTGTACAGCTTGTGCCCCAGGTATAAAATTTTTACTTGTTGGCACTTGTGTGTTGAATTTACCTTTCTTTGATATGTATGATGCTTTCAGGTTCTCTGAAGCCAAATTCTATTTTACTAATAGTTTGAATGCCATGTATTGATAAAATACTACCATATGCATTGTTAATTTTCACCAGAGATCTCAGTATAACAGATGAATCATAGTGAGCCAACAAGAATACCTAATTAATAGTACAGAAATTACAGTGACATTACAACTTTACTTCCATGTTTCGGGTTTTTAATTCTAAAATGGGTAATACTTGGGTTGCATTAGGCAGCATTAACTCAGAACTGCCACCATAAGAATTACAGAAAATTTTTAGAAGAGCAATGCTTTCCAAATAAAGCAGACAGGCTCACAGAATATAAGACTATGTTAGAATGTTATTAAAATGGTGCTAATTGTAGTGTGATTACCACTGAACTGAAGAACATTACCTCTCTGCTGGATTGTAGAACCGAACTGTCCCTTCACATCTAGAAGGGAAGCAGAAATATCAGTGAAATACTCCTGATGGTGTAGTTTAAATACATTTATAATGCAAGGGCTTATACACTTATATTTGTACTTATATCTCTTCCTTCAAAAGAAAGATCTAGGCTTCTATGACCTAGGAAACAGGAAAAGGGCAAAGAACAGGACATATCATAATCCCAGAGTTCTTTCTGTTAAACCAGTACTCCTGGCTACTAAAAGCTCAACAGAAGTACTGCTTGAAATACAATCATTGCATTGTTGTGCGTGCAATTTTTTCACTAACTTCATATTTTTAGCAGTCTGAGATAACTACAAGTTGTCCAAGTCAGTAGCTTAAAAGTGTAACCTTCAAAATTGATCCCATACAAGTATTTTGAAAGATATTGATACTTGCCAGTGTGGACTGACATCAAGGAAATCAGAATGACTTGGATTAAGGCAAGGCTAATTAAATGCAAGGTCACCTACCTTATCAAATACTTTATAAAGGCAAACTGCAGAAGAAAAAGAATTGTATTTCTTTGGTATGATATAACTAGCAACCTATTTGCAAGGAAATTAAGTAATCAGAAGAATTTTCTTTAGCATGTATTCCAGTGAGACATCTATTTCACATTTCTGTGACGTTTTCACAAGTTTTTACTTCTTGTATTGGTTACCTCATCATCTAGACCTTTATCTACACCAAATGACTTTCATTTCCAATCTTTCACATCCTGAAGATGAAAATAAGATTAAAAAGGATCATATTTAATCAGCAAGTAGATTGACACTTCTTCTGGGACAACTATATATACCTTTCAGGCAGAAAAGAAGGAATTTTAGCTGCTGCTAGATGCATAAAGTACTTTTCTGGACTTCCAAATTGTTCTTTTTTAATGTTTTTGTTCTTGGAGCACAGAGAGGAGTTAGTGTTGGTCAAAAAACAAGGGGAGTTTATGCACATTTTTTATGTGTGGAGAGTCCATAATAGCTACCTAAAATCTTGTTCTAATAGGTCCTGCAAGAAAAAAGAAACAAGTGCATTTCTGCCGTGTTTCAAATCTCATTTGTTTGCATATAAAATGATTTAAATTTCTATTCACTCATTATGTGATTGCAATATTTTGTTCCTTTATAAGAAACAGAATACAAATCAACACTAAAAATAGATAGTCTGAACGGAAACATGCCTAAAGTTTTATGAAGTGAAAGAGAAACCAAACGTTCTCTGATCTAAATCTTAATCACAGCTATTTCACAAATATTAAAGTCATAGTTAGCAAAATGCACAACGTAAAAACCGGGAAATAATCAATCTAAACACAATAGCTAAATCTCTAGGCTACTAACCAAAAAGTCTTTCCACCCTTTATATGTAGTCATACAAAACTGTGTTGCTTTTAAAACACCTAGCGTATAACTATATTTTGATTGCCTCAATTAAAATTCCTAAAAAAACGAAAAACCACAAGAAGTGCTTCTGACTAGGCTACACTGTCTTGAACTTAGAATTTCAGCATCACATTTTATGGGTATTGGATTTCATGATATCTCTTCGTCCTTTTACAATAATGTTGCTATCAGACAGTTTTCTTATTTTATTTTTTAATAGACATTCATTTCAACATGATAGAGGTTTTAACTTCAATTGTCAATCCTAGAGTAAATGTGAATAGATATGTGTTTTACTGTTTCTTAATCTGTTATATTTCTGTCAGGCTGGATTTCAAATATTTCTTCTTTGTATATTAAATAAGTAAAAGTTTTCTTATTTATTGACTCACTAATTTTCTGAACTCCAGACCTTATTTGAAACATAGTTCTTGACTGTCATAAATAAATTTCCAATTGTCTAAGTGCATTGAAAATACTTACTGAAAATTATTTTAAACAGCTATTAATAAAAGAGAACATCATAATTCAGTAAGTAAAATTGTAAAAGCCTTATCTACATTAGTTTCTCTACTGAATCTCTGGGTAATCAGTACCAGAAACTGGAGATGATTCTATTAATTTATTCTGAAATCCAAGTTTCCCAGTGCTTTGAAATAAACTACCAGAAATTCCTCACGGACTGAACTCCTCAAATCCAGCCAATAGGTTTTAATCCTCATCTCCAAGAAACCAGTTTTTAACAGAAAATGAACTGAACTAGATGTTTTAAATTACATCTCTCAAGGATATTAGGTCAGTTCAGGAATAAAGAATTGATTTATGTTTCATTTATGATAGCTTTCCTCCTGTTTATTCTATCCTTTAGAACAAGCTAATGCTTTCATGTTCCATTTCATTAAACTGTGTAGTATTCTGAATAGCAGCAAACCCCCACACAGTCATCTCCTAGGAATTTCTTAGAAAGGGACTTCCTTCAATAGCATCCAAGACACAGCTGTTTGGTTTTTTGATTTCAGTAATCTCTTAGAAAGATCTTCTCAGAAAAAATTTTCAGCTCTTTCGTCTGATTTTCCCTCTTCTTTTCTACCTTTCAAAGGGAAACCAAATTGCTGCATTGGCCTTTTCCAAGGACCATCTTTCAAAACCAAAGAATTACTTGGCATACAGATTGTCACTTGAATGCAAATTCACATGTTAGCTGAAACATGCAAATGTATTGGTCTAAAACCTAGGTGTTTTGTTTCCCAGGAATTTTTTTTCTCAGTGTTCATTTTGAAATTGGTAAAGCAACTTCTGCTTTACTTAAACTTTATACATATTCATGATAATATATTTACAGGGTATCAATTGGTACAAGTCTTTAATAAATTATAATAATTAAATCTATAATTAAATGTCTTGTCTCCTATCTTCATGTTTCTATAATAAGGAAGGCATTTGACCCCAAGGTCTAAATACCACACACTTATGCCTTAAATGGCTTAATATAAAACTGAAACATCTTGTCTAAACTGAAGGATTTAGATCCACTGTGCTGTAAGAAAATGAACTGACAAAGTCTTGCTTATGTCCTGGAATTTTTTTTCTGGTGAAATGTCTCCACTACATGTAAAGTGTAGGACTCTAATAATAGAAGGTGCGAGTCTCTCAAAGCCAAAAAAACCCCAAACTCTAGTGCTTGTGGAAAATAGTACATCGTTACTATAACTGTCACTGAAATTATGTTAATCTCCAATGAATTTATAACAAATGAATAAAAGTTAGCTACTGATCAAAATTTAAATAAAATCTAGAAAATGTGTTATACATGCTACAAACTGTCTTTTGAGGTGTCTACCTGCAGCTAGACTATATGCCATATAAGACCCATAAAAATATACATATTTTTTCAAAGTAATTTTCCATAAATGTAAAAAATTGCATATTCCATGATAGCATTATTCATTAGTGACAAGAGAATAATGAATTCTTTTTTTTATCTTTTTATTTCTTCCTGTAAACCACGATAACAAATTGATGTGAAATCATAAATACCAAAGTTTCGTGATCATAAAAGTATTATTTTCTTTGGTGTCTTTTTCCCACCATATTTTAAGATATTCAATGATGATGAAAATTCCTTTTTTTCATGTCAGATAAAGAAAATACCTTTTTCCTTTTTAAAATTATTTTACAACGAGAGTTAATGATGCATATTCCCCACCCTGGTGTTTGTCACATACACACTAGTACATTAGTTTAGTGCAAATCTTTAAGCCTGGTCTCCATTTTACACCAAATATTCCAGTAGAGAAAAAAAAAATCCATAAATAATTTTTGTTAATGCGAAAGCTGAATTCCCAATCAATAAACAGAAATGTGATGCTGTATAACTTAAGACATTAATGAAAATACATGAAAGAAAAAAAGAGAAATTATGAATAGGCTTATCTTCCTAATGAATGCTCAGACAAATATTTTTCAAGACAATGAAAACATGGTCAAAACTAATATTCAAAAAAAATGGAAAGAATTGAAGAGTCTGATGTTTATAAGTTGCACCAAGCACAAATAAACGTGAGGTCAGATTGTCTCCCCATTATCTTTAGCCTCTTGAAGAAGCTTCTGGCTAATACTTGCCAAGAGGCACAGAGCCCTGTAAACTGACAGCTTGTGACAGTGGTTGGGCAGAATCACAGTGATTTCTTAAACCTTCAGGTAGAAATACTAGAAACAGGTCAATATTTTTTGGTGGAAAATCAAACAATGACAAAGAGAATGTCCTTGGGAAAGGAAAGTGCAAGGATTGTTCAGTTACTCAGAGTCAGCCTTATTGAAAAAAAAAAAAAAAAAGCCAAACAGAAACTCCTTATCTGGGAAATGTTAACTTTAATGAGGCAATGGGGCAAAGTTCTGAAATTACAAAACAAAACCGCATTAAGGTTCTATATTACGGATTTTTTTCTTTCTCCTATTTTTTGGGCATTTCAGATGGCTTATGAGTTTCCCTAGTTAACAAGTTCAAGGTCAGGGGGAGGGGGTTGAGAGGTTTCAGGGATTTGTGTTGGTTCTTCTTTAGCCGTCAATTGGCCAACGAACAAAGACATGATGCTCTAGATTATCTTTAGTTCAAGTAAAACCAAGTTCTTTCGTTCCATCCTCTAGGTCTTTCTTGTCCTGTGTCATATATGAAAATTAGGTGATTGACTTTTGCATATAAAAATCATCTTATGACCAAGTTAATAAGTATTAAAGTTGTTAAGGTAATAATTGTTAAATACCTTTTAATTATGGAAGTTCCATGCTTTCTGTGAGTAAATGTCCCTCCCCAGCAAATGCCCGATTGGTGAAAGAAACTTTTGATGTACCTCAGAACCCACCAATCGAACTGGGCTATGGGGCTGGACAGTGGGGAATTCTGGGAAGGGCCAAGGGGGTATAAAAGGCAGGCCCCTACAAGGACACGCCCTCTTTTCCTCCTGGCAAGCAACAGGACACATCTGCTCCCCTGGCGCTGGGTAAGTGGGGGGGGGAGGGGAAGGGCCTATCTCTTTCCAGAGACCTTTTATTTTATTTTAAAAGAATTTTGCCTCAGATTAGCTGAAGTTAACCCAGCGCCATAGATTTCTGCTGTGGATACATAACCATATTTGGTGTTCAAGGATCTCCAATCCTGCGATCTCAGGGTTTTCTATTATTTTAATTTAAGAATTTGGATTCTGTTATTTTTCCAATTTATTTTTTTGTAATAAACAATAATTTTTTTAATTAAAACAAGAGTTGTCCTTATTCAAGACATTCTGGAGTTCAAGCAATGAAATTTTTCATCAAAATTTAGGAAAAAATATTTTACTTTTCCTTGGTGTATAGTTTAATTCAGATTGTTCTGGATTGGAGCTTCATGAAAAAAATATTGTACAGATTGTATAATTAACCATTCTATGGCTTAAGAATTATAGCATTTTAGTTGCAGAACTTTCTCCATGGCACATGTGAGCTTTAAGAACAAAAACATCTGACTATGGGAGTTCAAAGAGCATACATTTTTATTAGAACAGGGTAAGTATCATTGCAGCACTGCAAATAAAAGTGAAAGCACAGAAATCAACAGTTAAACATTGTTTTCCTTTCTTGAATAAGTCCAAATATTTCTTTAACTAGAACAAACAGATTCACCTGATGAAATGGACATTTCCTTTTCAATTACAGATGAAGTCTGTGATAATATGCAGAACAGCCTAAAACTTCATTTCACAAGTTAACAGAAAAAGGGTGATGTGTTTTAGGAAGGTCAAATATATTATGTAATGAAAAAAACAGAAAAGCTTTATCACATACCTTGTTTCATGTACTTATTAAAAAAAAAATACAGTTGGGTGCGTTAAGACAAATTTTATTTTGTTCACTGTAGAGTGAAGTGACAAATAGGTGTCGCTGTTGAGCGCTAGCCGAGTACAAGAACCAGACTGGATCGGGTGAGGCGGAATTCTGATTTTATTATTTAATTCTAAAACTTATATAGACTTTTAAAAGTTTCTCCGGATTGGGTCAATTCAAAACCTCCCCCTAGGCCCATAGGCCAGGTAGAACTGTCCATCTTTCCAGAGACAGTTTCAATAACATCCAAACCTTATCTTTATTTATAGAACACAGGGAGAAGAAGAGAAAAATTCCCATGGGAAAGAATCTGTGCTACCACAAATAGGTAAGATAGACAACTAACAATGACAGTTAGTCTTAATGCCGAAAATATATATACCATGGAAATAAATAAAGAGAATTATAGACCACTGTGGTGGAAATAAAATGCATCAGGACTGCTCCCTACAGGTAGTCATACCACAGCCCTTCAGACTCCAGTAATGGAGACGATGTTTTTCCCTCTACATCCTGCAGCTTGGAGTTGTGACAGGATCCTGAGACACCCAGACCTTTGAGGTGGCTGTGCTGGGGCATCTCCCCACAGGACACCAAAAGAGGTTTAAAATAAGGACAGACACACTTTGCTGGGGTAAGGATGAGAAACATGATTCTTTATGTAGAAAAATCTCAAGGCAATTAGGTCAAGAAAACCAGAAAATAATCAGAATGAAAAATGCCCTATGCAGCACTGTGTCCTTTGGGGGCAGTCACTGCTCCCACCTTAATGCCTGCCCTGCATCCACTGCCAGCCCTACCTGCACCAGCCTGTCTCTCAACCTCTGTGGCAGCTCCCTCAGGGAAGGGGCAGTCTCCCTTTTCTTCCACAGTCCATTCGAGCTTCCTGGTCCTTTCAATGAGCAGAGAAATATAGGGAACAAGGAAGTGGATAGCCAAATATGGTCCACTACCACAGGAAATCACTAATGCACAACCAAAGGATAAGAACTAGCATCAACTTCAACATAAATCATGAATATTAAGGAATTTAACATTATCTGTCTTTATACAAAAGAACTACTTAACACTTTTAGAGTTAACGCCTTTCTGCACTGAGATAGTCAGTTTGGCTGCATATATTTCAAGCTATATAATTCTTACAATGTTTTGTCTATGAAGGTTTTTTTTTTTGCTTGCTCATGTATATACAATTTATATTAGGAAAATAAATTTCATGATGCATATAAATAAGTTTACTTGCAGAAAAAAATGTTCCTGACCCTCTGTGTTGGTATTGATTTGAGCTTGATGCTTGTGTAATCCATTAAATGTAAGCAAAGTAAGCAAATTATGTGCCATAAATAACTTGTCAAATCACATACTATATTGCCAAGTATTTCCAAGCAATCTGAATACAAATTGATGAGTCAACAGAAAATTTCAGAAGAAAACCTAGATTCTATTTACTTATGGTAAATAAATTACTGAATAAAATATAAAATAAAAAATAAACCTCCAAGTGAATATTTTTCCTTGCACAAAATTGAGATATGATTTGCTCTAACTTTCAGAGATGCAAAAAACTTAAAGATAGGTGGGGTTTTGTCATTAAAAAATATATTTAAATGTGTCAGTCTTTATAGTAAGAGACATTACAGAAAACACCAAATGTATAGAAAATATCAAACCCCCTAAAGATACTTCATTAAATATTTATATTTTTCTACCAGAAATGAACATGTTAGATGCAGTTTTGTAATATGAGAAAATTTATAAATGTTTTATGTATTATTATAAAAAATGAGGGAGAAAATTATAAATTTGTTGGCTGTAGCCCACATAAAATCTGTAATCTGGGAACATGCTAAGCTCTCCAGGACTGATTTTTCTGTACCTTATAATTTTGGTTTGTGATAAAAATGATTCTGCTATGATCTGAAACTGTGGGAGGTTAACTTGCCTCCCTACCTATTTAATATATTTTGGATTGCACCTTTTAAGGAAGATTTGAAAACAATAATAAATAAGCTTCCTCATAATATTTTATATTCCAACAGAACAGCAATAGTAACTGAAACCTGAAGGAAAGCCATATGTAATAAAGTGAGACAATAAATTCAGACTTAAATATTGTTCATGCTTCCTATATGTTTTGAATAAAGTTTTTTTTATGTGAAATCACTCTATCAAAAAACTAATCTCAAATAACAAGATTGTTTTTTGGCCTTTTAATGTGAATCAGGAGGTCACCTACAGGAGGTTATTTCTTTTAATTAAAACAGAAAATCATATCTGGAGGTGTCACATGGTCTGGAGTAAATTCTTGGGCCATTTCTTTTTAGCTGACTTTTAGCATTGAAACATTTTTCTGGGCATTTGTGCCAACGTGCAGATATCTCATGGCTGTCAGGATTCAGGCGTGCTCCCTGATGTCCCAGTGCACACCAAAACATACCCGTAGTTGTACACCATCAGAGGGCCATAGACATGCTATACCACCACGACTCACCCACTTGCCGTGGCAGCTTTCTTCTTGACTGGCCTAGGTAAAATGAGAGCCTGCTGTGTTAAACTTTGTGAGTCCAGGTGTGATGGGACTAACACAGATTGCAAGGAATCCTGTACTCCTGGATTTACCACACCATTTGACATTATCCATCTGTAACTTGGTTGCAGAAAACGCTACACTTAATTCATAATTAGTGTTTTCACCTTTCTTTTTCTTTGATTTGGGTGTGTTTTGTGAATACTCATTGGAAGCTTCTCTGACAGTACTGGTACTGCTGGATGCATTTGTCTGCATACCCAATATTTCCTGGTAACCAAATGACTCCCAATTGACTTGACTTTGCTAGTATTAAGACCAAAATTTGTTTGGGTTTTTTTTCTGTTTATCTATGTTTTGTCCTAGAGGTGCAGTATAGGTGAGGAACATTTTTTATTTTTGACTAACCTAATGAAACTGCTATAGATTCCAACATACACCATCCAGCCACACATACCATCAAAAATATGCTGATTCATCAACAGAAATTTCCTTCATGTGTCATGAAGAAATATTATGGTGTAACCAATCACCAAAATCCTATAATGAAAGAAGGATCAGAGAAGATGATCACAGGGAATGTGCTTGTGACACTCGGGGAAAGGTAGAGGGAGTGACCAGAGATGTTTTAAGGAAAGCTGAACTTAAAACAAAAAAATAACAGATGGTGACCTTTGTTTTAGTCAAGTGTTTGAGCCAGTCAACTGACTGTGTAAATAACCTTAATGGTTTTAATGTCTTTCTGAGCCAACCAGACCAGCATGGGGGAAGTGCATTTGTGGCTCAGCCCAACACAGAATATAAAAGCTGAGCAACCAACAGGATAAACTTTGAAAACAGTAAAGACTTGAGCTCCCACATACTCTTTCCAGGGACTGAGGGTTGTCAAAGCACATGTATAGGGGTTGATGATGGGAATTGTGTTTGTAATGTGATACAGGTGAATATCGCAATTGCTATATTGTGCTTGTGTTAGAATGTCAGTACACTGCTGCACACCCTGCTAAATCAAAATCCCATGTAACAGCCAATATTTTCAAATAAATAAATTTGGTGTTAAAATTTTAAACCTTCCTTATGCAGAGAATCTGAAAGAGCCTGGTCAGAGACTATTGGATCCTGACACAAGAGTGAAACCGTTGACAGATTTGTTAGCTGCAGTGTAGGTCTTCTTGGAGGAATGGTCTCAGGAGGCTGCTGAGAATTAGTCTGCTTTGAAAAGGTCAGAAGATGTGTTTGGCTGGCATAAGTAGTGTGATATTTTCAATGATCCTTTCATGAAACTCACTGTATGTAAATTTTAAAGTTCTGGATTTTGCTATGCCCCATCAGATTGGATTAAACTGTATCTGTATTTCCATTTCTCATTTTCACTGTTTCTTAAAAACTACTGGCTTGATCTTGCTCATCTTCTTTTTGATAGCATTCACATCTACATGCCTGTATTTATTTCTGATGTTTAGAATAATAGGGAGGCAGGGCAGGGGGACACGTTATGCTTTTTGGATAAAAGTTTATTTTTAAAAATATTGCATAGATGATTTTTTTTACATTTTCAGAATAGCAATTCTCCTACCTGAGACTCGCTTTTTGAATGGACAGAAGTAATAATGATTTAATTGACTTTGTTGGTGCAGGATGCAGCTTAGTTTCCTATTCACAAGGAGTATTAATGTCTTGGCACCAATGATTTGGCCAGCTCTAAAACTCGGAGCCAATACGCTAATATTCAGAGTGATGCCATGCCAGTTAGAAAATGCAGTACAGGATCTGAGCCCAGGTGGACAGTGCCCAAAAATGCCACCTGTTGGTGTCTCTAATTCTTGGCTATTCAAAAACTGGAACACACTGCTGGTCCTTTCACTGCCAGTGTTCTACCTCAGCATATTCTCACTACAAGGAATGGGACAGGATTCTAGGTGTATCTAGGTGTATCAGTTTAGCTCTGTCTTTCAGTGAGGCAAATCCTGTGGAAAGCTGTCCTACAGAAAAAGGAATAGAGCAGACTATGCACATTACAAAATGACACTTTTACTGTGTCTTCTTCCAGCTCCCTGCTCGGGGAGCTTTTTGCTTTAAGCTAGAGAAACAGACGGGTCCTTCAGGTTCTTGCTTTAAGATAGATGTTTATTCAGTCTTATCAGAGAAATAGACCCGAGAGCACAGCCCTGACAGAAGAGAGAGCCAGGAAGAACATCTTATCAATGTTACACAGCCTTTTTAAAGGTAAATCACCCAATAAAAACATAAAATGAAAGATATTTTTACTTTTGTACCAATACATGTGAAATATGTCAGCAATGCTGACAGGAACTGTGGTATTTCTTACCCAATCATCTTAAACTACTTTTTACTGCAAAACATGGAGTCGAAGAAGAAGGGAGGAGGTTCAAGAAACAACAACTCTCCTCCATTTTGAAGTTCCTGCTATTATCTATTTGCTATATAAACAAACCTAAGACCTTTTACCCTGTGACAATCTTACATAATATTCTATCACCTAGTTCACACGAGAGTTGATTCTAATTCTTCCCACAACGTTGGCAACTTTCGCCATGGATGGAGATTAAAAGCAGAGCTATCCAGGGGGGTAGAATCCTTCAAAACAGGCAGAGAGACTTTCTCTGCACTCTGCATTCCAACAAAAAAACTGATTTATATGATACAGAGATGTTGAGTTTTGTCAAGGTTTGATTTGATTTATTTTATTTTTTGTTACCACACATCCCCACCTCCAAAAACCCCCAAACAGTAGAAGCCTGTTCTTTGTAAAGGCTATTTATGTTATTATAGCCTGATGAATAAATTGTAATTAAAAGTTTTACTTGGCTAATTGAGTTTAAATTTTTTTTTCTTCTTTCCTTTCCTTTTGTTTTTTTTTTACTAAATTATGAAAATTTCTACCCCCAAAAAATCAGTGGACATCAACAAATTAAAAAGTATGGAATTAGGTAATATTAGTAATGTCTCTTTGTACTACACACCACATGGGATACAAACAAATAAAGAGGAATTTTCTTATGAAAAAAGACATATGAGTGATTAAAACAAAGTTACTTAAAGTAAAACAAGAGCTAAACTATCTGGGACCAGAATGCAAACAATTCCAGTATAGCTAGACATTCTATCAGAGCAAACTAATTTTACAGGAAATTTCTCTGACCGTATAATATGTGATCTAATCTGAAATATGTAGGAAACAAAAAGCATATAGTTCACAGTAATGATTAGTTATTCTTCCAAAACTGAAACAAAAATAGACCATAATAACAGAGGTTTATAAGAATCAGGGTACATGGAGATTTTTGTTTATTATGGAGTTCAGAAATCATTTAAAGTCTCTTCTAAAAGAACTTATTTTCTTTTATAGACACTTTTGTGAAGAAAGTAACCTGTATGTATTAGCTCTTCATGCAGGTATAAGTTTGTGGGCATGAGAATGCATGCAAATACATAAATGATAGACTGACAGACTTTTTATGTTCCGGGATACATGTGCATAACAAGATACTTATGCAATTTTAATTGCCCAGAGACACCTGAAAGTGTGGATTTTAAAGTAGGGGGATGCAAATGCAACTGGAGTTGTATTACAGGAAGTAGAGTCATAAGTTACCAGGAAAAATCCTCCTCCATCACCACCACCATTTGGGAACTACTTAACAGTAGTTCTATATGTACAACAATACTGTATATTACATATTTCTAATATACCTCTTGGAAAACAGGCAGTTTCCACATATCTGCAGTTTGAATACTAAACCTGTTTGAGCAGGACTAGACAATGATGAAAACATGACTAGACATAGAAAAACATGAAATTCTGAGGTCTTTTACCCTATGCAGTATTTTTTACATGTACCATGAGGTCCATGCCTTTCATTCTGCCAGTTTTGATCAGATTTGCTATTATCTGGAAGCGTAAGAGATGATTACTTGGCCCTGGTTCTAGAACTGTTGATGATAACTGCTATTTTCAGCATCCATTCTCTGCTTGGTCTGTGTAGCATATATGATGCACGTGCAGTCCCAATGTGACTTTCCAGAACCCCATAGTTGATTGTGAAATTGTAATGCATTCAGACATTTACGAATTTCTCATAAAGGGACAACTTTTTGAAGTAAGAGACTGCTAAAATAGTCATGTAATAAATAATTAAAAGATCCATCTTGGTATTCTACTAAATCTTGTTTATATACATACTCAAGGAAATAAAAAATACATTACATTGTCTCACAGCAGTTTGCAGAAAGAGGTAAGATCTTGTCTATGCTTCACAGAAAAGCAGAGAAATAGTTCAAAAGCAAGTGAAGTGTGTTACTTGCATGTAAAGCACACATAAAATATGAAAACTAAGCCCTTTGAATAAAGGTCTTTGAAGCCAGTGTCAGTTTTTGTGTGAAGTTAATGAGTAAAAACAGCTGATTGGTTGCAACTGAGAGGATAGGAGGGATGAAGTCCATTCTTGAACCAGTAGGCACTCACAGATGACCAGCAAAACTCCTGATTCACAGGACAGAGGCCAGAGTCAGAAAGAGGAAGAACTCATTATGAAATGAGAGTGGAGAAAGGTAGACTTTGTTCTGTATTTTGCAGACTAAATTAAATACATTGAATAAATAAGAAGTAAACAATGACTGTAATATTACAAACTTTTCTTTCTAACAATGAGCTAAGGATGAAACAGAAATCATTAACTCATAAAGGAAAGGGTATCAAATTACTTTCCTTTCCATCAGTGTTTTTGAAGCAAACAAAGAATCCTGAGGACTACATCCAGTGAGCATCTAAAGTCTGCAGATACTAAACTGATGGCAAAAGAAAAAAAAAAATATTAGCTGTGCCTTGCTCATTGCTTGAGGGAATCTGGTCAAAGAAAGAACATTACTAAAATGCTATGTAGAAATCTGCACTTCTTGCAGTGGAAATGACCTTTAACATACATTTTTGTCTCTAGGAGAAATTCTTCATTTAATAGAAGAACAGTTTAGTAAAAAGAAAAGCTATCATTAGAAATAGATGTGTTTGTGTTGTATTTGGTATAATTACTGTGATATGCTTGCAAAGCAAATTTGAGAACAAAGCATGCACTCAGGCTCTCTAATGAGGATGGTAGTCTTTTGGTTTAGGCACTCTAAAAACATATACTGAGCCATCTATCCAGGGAACAGCATCTGTATCAAGTAAATCTGATTTTTTTTCCCCCCTTCTGTTTTAGGTGGAAGATTTTCTTTCCTATTTAGATTTTGCTTCAGTTTCAAATTTACTATTCCATAGCAGACAAAATCAGAGCAAGAATGGCAACAGGTACACTTGGTTTAGTGTTACCTTTTGTGTAAAGAAATTTTGGTCAATGAAGTTACAAAAACAATTGTATTTTATCTAAGGCTATCTAATTGCCTAATTTTTTCTCAGTATTTGAGATAAGGCTTGCCTTTTTATATATTAGAGAAACTGTAGTGATTATGTGCCCTACATGCCTAGGTGCTTCATCTCAGTTAATAATTCCCGTATCCCCTCTCATTCAATTTTTGCTGCATCACAATTTGCATAATAGTCAAGAAGCTCAGATCTCTTACTTAGTTTTGTATTCAAAATGTTGTTATGGAAAAAAAACCAACATGACTTATAAAGAAAGCAAAATATGTATTGTCAATAATAACAACCATTAAAATCATTATGCACACGTTTGTGAATACCCTTGTAAAGCCATGTTACATCTTAATCTGCTATGTATTTTTCATGTACGTCAGTAACTTGTTCTTTTTTCTTGCCCAGGTCCCAAGACTGCATTTCTCTAACCAAGAAGTTGTGAGCTATTTATAGTCCTAAGGTTGCCTGTGACAACCTGTGCCTTTGTTTGGGTTTTTTTTGTTGTTTGCTGTTGGTCAATTTTCTTTTTTTATTCATCCCATGTTTACAATCTTCTGCAGTATGCAGAGAAATACATCTGTCTGTATATGTAATAAAAGCTGAGATACTTTCTCTACAACCAGGTCACTTAAAGGAGCAATTAGTAGATGAAAATATAACAATATATTTTACAGTCACTCAGGATGTCAGGGAAACTTGCACTGCAGCTTAAGTACTGTCACAGCAAAGCTGGTATAACCTTTAGAGTGACCTTTCTCTGTTGTTTAATAAAAAGCAACTATAACTTGATAGAAAACAACATTAGCATGCACATAATAATAAGCAGTATAATGACCCTTTAGCTGCATAGGCTACATTAATATCTTGCAAGAAGATATAACTTACATTAAAAATTCACAACTGCTGCAGAAGCCAATGTCATTATCGCAAAGCCAGACACAAGGAAGCACAAACATATTGGAGTTTATATTTTCAGTATCACACACTGACATACATTGAACAGGAGTTTATAGCAGAGTCTATTGGAGGGTGACAGAAGAGTCAATATGAAAATCCTAAGTATTTTCATTTGAATTTAAGATACATGTTTTCACAAAAATACATTTTATACATCGATTTGCAACTTTATGTTTGAGGAATACAGAATGTCTTTTCACTAAAGAAAAATAAAGCCTGGTTGATGTGGGTGAGCTGAGTACTTATATATTTGTGCGACAAGTACAAGTGAGCTTGTAATAGTTATCTTATCCATGGGACTCAATGCATTTGAAACTAGATATTTATTAACAGAAGAGTCTACAGAGACATCATAACCTGAAATAATAATTAGCCTATTTACACAGATTTACTTTCTGATTCTTTTATTTCTACTCTTCCTCAGAGTCTTCTCTATTCAAGTTGCACGCTATAGAGCTGATGGGAAAAATCAAAATACTACACCTTCATGATTTTCACTGACAGTAAGTCAGTATGCAGTAAGTCCTCTGTCTCAGTCCTCAGAAACAAGTTTTTGCGAAATTTGTGGCCTTCTAGTGGTACTCATGTGTCAAATATCCGCTAACTTTGTGGTCAAGTGCACTGCAGCAAGCAACCAGACAGACTTTCTTCAGGAGTTCCTCTGGCCTGCATTTGAGATATACCCAGAAAAGAAAAAGGATAGATTTTTTTCTTCTGGATGACAAAAGTGCCTATTTCACTGTTCATGACACCTTGTTTCAGAGCTAATTAAGCCCGACCAGTCAAGTCAACCTTTCATCTTCAAGTAAAAAATTGCAACAGACTCACAGCTGTTCTGACATTAATTTGCTAATACTTTGGACAAAAGACATCTGTTGAAACTAACGCTTGTAATAAGAACCTATAATAATACTTTTTACAGGTGCTGTAATAAACAAAAATATTTCCTTCTTGTTTGGTTTCTGAAACTATATTAGTATTCAAAAAGTCAACATATTTCTTACATTTCATCAGAGAGAACCTGATCCTCACACACTCATTGAGTTTATTTCCTGCTGTCCTTTTATACCACTTGCCTCTACAACACTTCTAGGGGAAGAGACCATCTTGCTGTGAAGACATTCATTCTTCAAGTTAAAATTATCACTGAGGAGATGGAAATTCACTCTTTCTGACAGAGGGCATAAGGATTGATTATTCAAGATGATGAGTTTGTCATAAATGGGACAGAAGACATTAAAAATTGCGGTGGTTTAACTGATAAGGTAATGTTAGGTCACAGGTTGGACTAGATGACCTAAAAGTTCTTTTTCAACCTAGTCTATTCTGTGATTCTGTGAATCACAGAAAAAAATGAAAATAAAGAGGAAATTATTCTTGAAATCATGTTGCTGTAGATCAGAAGAAAGTGATGGTGCCTTGTAGAAAATGATCAAAAAAAGGAAGGAGACATCGAGAAAGGAAGGAAAAAAGAATTTAGGAAGGAGACATAATCTTGTACATATATGTGAGGCAAATTTTGATGTACATAATATCATAAAAAATGTTGACAAGGCAAATGGAACCTTCTTTCATCAGAATCAAACAGGTATAATAGCAATAATTGCCATTTCTTTTCTTCCCAAAGATGGCCTTTATCCATTGCAGATTCATAATTTGTTATCTGGAACAGGGACAAAATCTGCTCCTACATGTGACCTATTATCTGCATTAAAATGGCATAGCTGTACAATGCTTCCACATAGCTATTTCTCATTGGCAAATCTTATTTAAGAAAAATAGTATTTACTCCACTTCTACCTCTTGTTTGTTTCTGACTTAAGTTGCCCACTCAATTTCTTTGACTTGATCATTTGCAAGATGCATTAGACTAACAAAAAAAAAAATGAATAGAATAGAATAGAATAGAATAGAATAGAATAGAATAGAATAGAATAGAATAGAATAGAATAGAATATTTCCGTTGGAAGTGATGTTATAATGATCATCTAGTCCAACTGCTTGACTATTTTGGGGCTGACCATAAGTTAATGTTGTTAAGGGCCTTGTTCAAATGCCTCAGACGCTGATAGGTTTGGGACATCAACCACCACTCTAGGAAGTCCTGTAACCAGTATTTAACCACCCTCTCCTTAAAGAAATGTTTCATAATATCAACTCTAAACCTCCCACAATGCATTTTTGAGCCATTGTCATGAGTCCTTGATCTCAGGTAGAAGAGTTCAGCATCTCCCTCTCCACCTCCCCTTCTCAGGAATTTGTAGAGAGCAATGATGTTTCTGGAAGAGCATTTCCTTATGAAATGGCTCCGCATCTGGAAACTTGCATTTTATGCCAGCCTACATGCAGAAGAGTGTTTCTGAGATAGTATGAGACTGATGTGCAGTTCATGAGAGATCCTGAATTGTGATTAAATGCAGTGGGAAGCAACTGCTTTGAGTGATAGAGAGATGAGAGAAGCTTGATTTTATAGACACTGCTACACTGTTATTTTTACAATTTGAGCATAATTTCATCATAGAGCAGCTAACAAAAGACTGCTGTAGAGAATCATTACTATCCCAGCTGTGTTGCAGAAGAGTATGCTATGGCAGCTTTGCACTAGCTTATACAAGAATCTTATTTATAACCTAAAAATGGTCTTATTGCCTGACACAGATTGCGTCTGAGCAAATCTTGTGAGCGTTCGTAAACCAATACTTATATAACTAGAGGTAGAAAATGAAATTTTCCCATACATAATTGCAGAAGGGTTTGAGGAGTTGTAGCGTTGTTCAAAATCTCATATACTATCCGCTGCCTCTGCAGTGGTAATATGTGTGCCAGAAATCCTCCTATAATATATATGAGTGATTTTAGACACAGTTGTCTTTAATCCCCCTCTTCCCCACCACTGCAAAAAACCTCCAAAAACAAACAACACAGAAAATTGTGTTAGTGACAGGCCTATTGTGTAATCTGCAGGCTCATTTACTGTAACTAGTACTTTTACACTGTCTAGCAAGAAAAGTCACAGGTGCAGTGATTTAATTATTGGTCGGTCATTTTCCATTGATTCAGCCAGCAATAGCACGTCCTTTCCAGGAACTATTTCAGAATGATTTTCAAGCCATTGTTCCGGCTGCCCTAGGTCAAATGCTAAGAATCAAATTCAAGATGACAAAGGCAGAAACTCACATAGAGTAGAAAATTTGCATGAGACAAGTTGATGAATTTATTTCTTTGGCAAAAAATTGAGTGTGGCAGGGCATAGTGGATGAGAAGATAGAGTTAAGGATGTCAATTATCTCATTTAAATAGAATTGTGATCAATATATTTTAAAAATATTTTCTGCTTTTCTATGAAAAAAATAATGAAAAAAACATTCTATTAATTAATATTGCCTCAAATCTGAAAGAAACAGATCAGGTTCATACCCTGAAAACACCAGTCTGGTTGGCAGTAACACATCATGGGGTTCTTCCAGACACTTAATCTGTAGCAACCCTCTCCACATCCACACGAAAGAGAGGTTGAGCATTTTAGGGGCACAGTACTACTTGCAGTCAGAGGGAATATAAAGCTAAATTCTAGACAGAATTGCTAGATAGAGCTAATAATAAGCTGTATCGATTATCTGTTTCATTGTTTCAGTGTCATCTGAGTGTTTTGGATCCTTTCAGATTGGTTGGGTTTTTTTGCTGGTTTGGGTGTGGGGTTTTTTATTGTTGCTTTTTTGGTTGTTTGTTTAATTTATTTTCAGTTTATGAGCATCTGTCTCTCTTGGGAGTTTATATCACTGAGTTCATCGTGAAAACACAGTCATCTTCTCTTCAACCCTCTTTCATATTTCTGCACGATACCTTGAATGAGTTCTCCTCACGTTCAGTGTTTTATCACCACTCATAACATGCAAACTCCTTTTACCCTAGATTGTTCTTTTGTGCACTTTTGGCTTTTTCTGTTAGATTTTTGGGTTATGACATGGAGCTCCTAAGCCTTTTAATAGATCCTGAAACAATCAGTCTTAAATTAAAAATGGTCTTTAGCTTACTTCAAAATTTGCATCACTTTATTTTTTATTGCCTATATTTTTACATTGTGTTTAATGGGTGTATTTAAAGTCTTTCTGGGTTAAACAAACTTCCTAGGGTGATATCAGGCTGAAGTTTATCCATAATTTTCCTTTCTGTATGCAACAAATTCTTCCACACACATTTTTTTTTTTTCCCCCAGAAAGTGGAATATCTTGTAAGACACAAACTGCAAAAACAAAAGTAAAGGGAAGACATTTTGTCTTTTTTGGCACCATTCAGTATAGGTTACCTTAGAAAGAGGGTAATGCAAGAGATTCTGGCCAAGCTACCCAGAAGCAGTCTATGTGTAGCAATATCCAGTATCTTCTCAGATACTCCAGCTGTTCCTCCCTTTACTGAACTCCTGAGACTTGAAACTAAGAAATTTCACCTCCCCTATGTTAAAACCTTATTTCACACCTGCTTTTCAACTTTGTTAATAGAGCTGCATCCCATCCTGTTAAAATATGGTCAGATTACTGAATATGAAAAATTCCTACAAAAAGGCTGCGGTGATATAGCAAATAGTAATCTATAAATGACTAAATCCTGCCTTATGGTCATTGCACATGCTCTTACTATACTGGTAAAGTATTCAAAGAAAATAAGCTTGTTTGAGGTAAAAAAAGCTGCTGAGCTTCTTTTTGTAGCTGCATTGTTGAAAACTGGTTTGTTCTTGAGCTAGAAACTGAAGCAGATTAACTACCACACAAGAGTAAATTTTCAAGAGATGTGGTCGTAATTGGCTTTAGAAGTTATGATGAAGACATAAACAGGCTTTTTATTACTAAAGTAAAATATGCACTAGATGGAACTTTTATATATACTGCATGGGTGAATAGCATGCTTGGGGTTATTATGGAAATGCAAAAGGTGAATAAATTGTATGTGAATATATATTATACAATATAGGAATGTTTACACGATATAGTAATTTTCTTTTTTTTTTTTTTTTAGCATTGGGGTTTTTAAACTTAATGCCTAAATAAAAAGGCCTGTTATGACCTTGTGTAGATTTTAGAAATCATTTTGCAAAACGCTTTACATATACACATAATTAACTTAATGAATCAAATTTACTGTTCCTTCTCAGAGGGAAACTGAAAATTCACCTCTGAGTAAGTGAAGTGTTTTAAATGCTGGTCCATTTATAGTTTCTTTATGGATTTAAGGCAAATGAATGAGGCACCATGACACAAAATAGCCATTTGACTAACTGCCAGTATTTGAGGCTGGAAATGTACAATAATTTTATTAGGGAAAAAAATGTATTTAAAACAGAAGGAGTCTTAAAGTCGATTCTATTTTAAACCAGAAAATGTTCTCTTTTTTTTTTTTTTTTTTTAAATAATTTCATATGAGCTGGAGCTTCCTAGTATTGAAAATGTAATGTTTATTTCAGCTGGGTTATATCAATGACAGGTGTTAACAGTAACCTAAAAATTGCCCTTAAAAATTCAGCTTGTCTGTTTCTGAATTGAGCTATGATGGTCTGGAGACAAGATACTCTGGGGATACTACACATAGAACTAACCTACTTTAGGACTTTAAACGTCCTTCTACAATGTGTTATTTTTTAAATTTTGTCAACTTGTTAGGTACAAGTCAGAAGAGGAATAATATGTGACTTCAATGGAAATGATTGAGTGTTTCAAATATGTATAATTTATACAAAAATATTTTCTTTTAAAAGGTTTACATAGAATGGATATTCTGCTTTCAGTAAATGGGAATTTTTGTCTGAACTATCACAAAAAAATCTATATTATCTACAGATGTCCAGAGTTTTCATTAAAATAAAAATAATTGGAAGCAAACCTTTTTTAAGACCAAAGGTTGATGAGAGTGAACTTACTGCTTTTTCAAATGTTAGAAAAGGTCTGGAATTTCTAATTATTTTTTGTAAATATTTTAAATTAATTTACAGATATTTTAGTAATTATGTAATAAAAACCTGGTTTTATTTTGTCAAAGGTTTTTGTTTAAACGACACTGAAAATATTTTGTAGAGAATAAAAGTAAATTCAGATTGCAGTATAAAAATTTTTTAAAAATCAGAGTTTAAAATTGTTGCCCAGTCAGTTCTGTATTTAGCAACAACTTAGCTAATTATAAGATGCATAAGGTAAGAAATCTAGTAGTGACACTGATTTCACCATCTTATGCTTTAAATGAGATCCATCAAGTTCATTTTTTGGTTGCTCTTTTAAAACAAATTTTAGGCTTATTTTTAACTGCATTTCAGATATACTTCCCCCAGATTTACACTCAGTTCTAATTCCTAAATTTTACCTGTTGTCTGTTATATCTACTTAGCAGCAAAATTTCTCCTCAAAGATGTTTTAAGTGCTTTTTATTAGATATTTTTTTCTGCAATGTGTATGTACTGAATATGAATATGTGCTGCAGCATGATTCAACCCTGTGCCTCCTGTAGAATCATCAGCTCAGATCCATAATACTGAGTTCACTTTTTGTATAATTTATTAGTAGTTTATAGTCAAAACACATTCTCCGAAGCCACTCATTCAACTGTCAAGACTGGCTAAAACTTATTTATTCAAAAGCAAAAAATGTGTTATATTAATGAAATTTTGTCAATCTAACAATCATTTAAAATATTTAATTTTTTTCTCATTAATAGAGCTAGAAACATTTTCAGAACTCTTAATTTAGATTGCTTCTATTCATTCAGGTCTCAACATTTTTAAAATTTTACTGTTTTATGCAATGTGAGCAGGCAAGAGCAGTACTTTGCACTTTCAAAAATCATGCTTTTACTTAATGTGTTTTGCTGGTTGGGTTTTCTTTCCTTCTGTACAACAATAACATTTAGCAACAACTAATTGCAAATGAATCCCCAGGCTTAAATTGAATCAGGGGAATAAAAATTAGTAATTTTTTACTTCTATTTTAAACAGAAAGGTCAGTTCTTTTGTTCTCATTCCCCTTACAGAGTTGTAGACATGCATATAGTTGTGGGTAACCTCACTGCACAAGGGCAGCAGCATAACGCGACATTACAAAGTAGCTTGCTGCAGACCTTTCATTTCAACAAGAGCCAGATGTTTGATTATTCATATTTTTCCAATTCAGAAGCCAAGAGGAATTACATTCTGAGGGTTAGGCACTACCAGAAGAGCACTTATGGAGAGATGGGTATTTACTGACAATAATGCCACAGTAAGTACTGTCCTGCTTTGATTAGACATAAACAGAAGGAGTTAATAATGGACTTTAAAACCTGATATAGGAAGCAGAAAATGAAATTTAGAGATACAATGAAAGAGCCAATGCACTTAGTGTTTGGGCCATCTAAGGAATGGAGATTAACAATAGATGTCAGTTCATGGGCCCTTCATTTTTTCCATGATAGTCAAAGTTTTGGATTACAAGATTCTAATGAATGTTATTTATCACCTCATAATACTTTTATTTTTCACCTTAGAGGGACATTCAATTAACTTTCAAGTGCTTCATTATCTATTTCAGTCTCATAGCATATCTGATATTCAGACAAATAATCTTATTTTGCAGAGTTTGAGTGATCTAAGGAAGGATGTAATTTGAGGTAAGAAAACACATGAAAGAGAAGAGATGTGAAAGGATCATAGAAATAATAGAGTTACCATATTTCAAAATACATTTAGCAAATAAATTATGGTTTTAATGCATTCTTCTTCTCCATCCATTGCATCCTGTTTTATAGTGAGGAGTTGTTTAGAAACTCTAAATAAATGAACAGAAATAAAAACAAAAAGGGAAACAAAAAGAGGTTTACCCTAATTATGCATTACATTCCCAAGTATTAACACATATATAATATGCAAGATAAGACTAGTCATGCTAATCTACAGACAAAATAGGCCATTTACCAAAGGTAATGTCTTAAAATGAGAAAAAAAGTGGGGAAAAAAAAGGCATCACTAATTCTAAACTGAAAAGAAATGAAGTTATCTGCCAAAGGAAATGAGTGTGTAAGCAAACCTGAGATACATTTGTAAAAGAACGTGTTTGTGTGCACAACAAGTTCTCTCTAATCTCTTTATAAATGAGCACAACAAATAATACCAGTAAAACAAGATTGAGTGATTGATCCTTCTCTGGTTTGTAGAGCACTTTGGTATCTACTTGGTGAAGAATATATTTGAACCACAAGGTTTCATTGGCTCCAAATTAACTGCAGTGACCAAACGTGATTGCTTCATATCTTTTCCTCCAAACAAGTGTCTGAATCATAGTTAGTAGGAAAATGTTTATTTGTATGAATATTCTATAGCAAATTTATTATAGCAAATCAGCTCAAAACTGACTTATACACCACAGAAGAAAAAAAAATAACTTTTGTAATGTAGGAATGGTAGACGTAAACATAAGAAATATGTCAGATGTTATAATATTTTTTTAAATGAAATTCACAATTATTAACACAATTCATGACATTTTGAAGGAGAAAAAGTCCAGTGTAGGGAAAAAGATGACTTTTGTATTGTGTGCCCAAAATTAGAAACTCAAAGCTTCAGATTCAATTTCACAGCACAAAATCAGATCTACAGTAAAATTCCACTGTTCAGCTTCATATTATTAAACTGGGTTCTTCCATGTTCTTTTTGACTTTTCAACTCAGGATTCTTTCATTTCACCATAGTAACATTGCCAAATGAAAGTAAAATTCAACTAGTTTAAGGAAGTATTGAAGAAGTACTGTAGCAAAGTATGCTGTTTGGCTGGATAAATTAAATAATAAGATTTCTGGTCCCAAATAAAGTGATTTTTTGTTCCTTTTTTTCCCTCTTGTCTTCAGTAAGTTCCATAATCAAGTCATAACTGCTATGGTGTGTCGATCTTGGCTGACTGACAGATACCCACCCACTCAGAATAGAAAATAAGATGGAAAACACATCATTCTAGGTAAAGAGAGAGGGATTATATTCCAATTACCATCACAGGCAAAATATAGTTGGTTTTGGGAAAACTAGCTCATCTCAAATCTACATTAGAGACTGAATTTTCAGTTTCTCTTCTGTGTGTAATTTTCTTGTATAATATGCATCAATGTATGTGGAATATCTATTGAAAAATTGTGGAAAAACACACAGGTCATAGGGTAAAGGGCTATAAATGAAAGATTCAGATTCATAGACAATAGAAAGAGAACTTAGTGCCTAAATTCAAAAATCAATGCACCAACGCAAATTTCATTGAAAGAAAGGCATTTCCAGATTGCTGGTCATAGTCGCCTCTCTTCGCAGCAGGCAGAACAGTTTAATGAGTAGATCTTATAAGGAAAACATATAGACTTCCTGCAGGGATTTCAATATATAGGATATTTATAAGGAATAAATTTACAGTAATTTCTAAGGCACAAATACATATTTTGTTCAATAAGAGTCATAAGAAGATTATTTTCAATTTATTTCACATACATAAGGACAGAGATTTCAATGAAAATTGCAGAATCTGAAGCAGAAGGCATTTTGGGAGAATACACAGAAGAATAAGAGAAGGTTTCACAGATTTTATGAATCCACACGTTTATATCAAAGTTCATGCATTGTATTGTGTTTGAACTTAGGGTCCTTTTCAACTTGAGATATTTTATGATTCTAGGACTTGAATATGCATGGATTTCAAAAAGAAACAAATAAAATATTATCTATCAAAAATATGAGAAAAAATAATAAAATAGATAATATAGAAAATAATGAAAAAGAGATATATAGCTTTAAACTTGAAAAAAAAGGATTTTTTAAAAGAAACATCATAAAGAACACAAAAAGGTAAAAGAGGCAGACGAAATATTCAGAAAGAATACAAACTGGGCTGGAAAGTAAAATAAAATTCATCAAGAAAGAGAGATAGAAAGAGAAAAAAATAAAATTGAAGCAGAACTGAAAATGGAAAGAAGAGAGAAAATAATAAAAAACATAATCCTTCAGAAAAGTTCCTAAAGACAAATAAACTGAGGAAAATTCTTCCATGGATGATTAGATATGCTAGAGATAACAAAAAAGACAGCAAAAAAGAGAAAAAAAAAGTCCAGAATGAATGTTTGTATTCTTCATTGCAAAGAGCTAACCCTTGGGGTCCCAGAAGGGTCTATGCAGTGACCTATGATACTCACTGTATAAGAGAGTGAATAATGACCTGCCACATATTACAGTTGAAAAACATTTTTCAAAGTGAAAAATAAAGCTGAATGCAAAATATTGTGCAAGGAACTTATTGTATTCAGTGATAAAAAAAATCAGAGATAATTCAGTGCTCATAAATTCAGTGTAAAGCACACACATAACTATCACCCTAACTGAAGAGACAGAATGACAGTCTTTGAATTTGGGATTACCATTCTCAAAACTCATCTTAAAATAATTCTAAATAGGCATATATCTTGTCAAAAAATAAGAGTGAAGGAGTATGGAATGAAAATAAGCAAAGAAACAAAATGTTGTCATAGAAATGGATGGTACACTCCATGTTGAATAAAATGTGCTAATTAGCCATCTCAGAAAAAAACCCAAAAAACTAGCAGCTTTAGATAAAGTTCTGAGCAGGATGAAAAGGATGATCAGAAGCATGAAATTACTTACCTACAAAGTGGCACAGTGCAAAAAGTATTTCTGAGTTTAAAAAGAAACAACCCATGGAAGATAAGATGGAGGTCCATAAAGTTGTGAATGGTTTGAAGAAAGTAAATAAAAAGTTGATATTCACTTTTTATCATAGTATGAAAAAAGAGGAAAATACAGAAATCAATTGGTGTTGCATTAATGGCACAGGAATTTAGCAGAAAATAACCCCCCTCATGCTCCAGCTGGTCCTCAGAGATCAGAGGGGCTAGTCGTGGCTGGGTTTAATTTCTGATTATAGCCAATTTAGAATTATAATGAGAACAGATGCACAAATAATGCAGTTTTTTAATCTAATACAATGGGTCTGATTGCATTCAATAAGGACTTACACAATCCAGATTCGTGGATTCAGATTTGTTTATTGAAACAACAGGAGAACAAGTTCAGGAGTACTGGTGGTAAATGCACTTACTGCAGAATATTAGCATGTGCTGCAACAGAAAGTATAGCAAGAGGGATCTAATAGTTCTACACACACACACACACATATATATATATATAAAGGAATATGAATATTCCTGTGTAAAAAGCAATTTTTATTGTCTTAACTGGAATGCAGGGGGAAAAAATAGTTGAAG